>JAHZNA010003560.1:0-21960 GCA_027743935.1 Sinodicranocentrus sp. ZH6
GTATAACCAATTCGCTGATTTCCCATTTGTAGGAACACTCCAAAAATATTAATTGTCTCATTATTACCTAAATACATAAGTATGTACGTCATGGTTCCATGCATTGTGCTAGGCTAGTACTGTTTACATGTTTGGTAAGTATGTGATGTGTGACGATGACTAGAGGTGAGGTGAGTCACATTTTTTGGAGATGATTTAAATTAAGCCTAGTAACATGGAAAAGTTTAAGAAGGGCTCCCTCCCTACTCCATATCATTCTAGAAGTTATTAGATCTTGTTGCTAAGTCAAAGGTTCATCATGTAGTACAGTACATCATAGCATGATTCGTGATTGCACGAATGATATAAAAAATGCACTGATGGGCTATGCTGCATCCTCAATATATAACCAACTGTCATGCAGTATTTTAACCATTATGATGGCATCGGGGGAATTGAGACTTTGAGACTGACTTGTATTTGGTGTGAGACTAATGGAATGGAACTATGACTAGACTAGAGGACTTGAAACTTGTAGAAAATACAGTAAAAAGGTGGTTTTGAATTTTTTTGATCCTTTGGTTAGACTAGAGTCAGCAAAAGAAGGAAAGGAGCATAACAACACTTGGTAGCTGATCCGACTTTCTGAAACTTCTCTATACACCATGAAACTTTTTATGATGTTTCAAGTTTCACTCTTATTGCGTGAAATGTTGAAGTATACGAATGATATACCTATAAAGAAAAAGTAATCAAATGCTAATATTGTGCATTGTTCATAAATAGGCTGACTGTATTGCATTGTGTTCTTAGGGGTGCGGTGAGTAGTAATTGGTAGGTAGCTTTGTACTTTGCGTTACTTACTTTACTTTTTTACTACTACTTACTACACATGATATGGGCTTGACTTGTTTGAAATAATTAAATGTAATGCAATGCTTAAATGCTTACTGACTTAAATATACGTAGGATTTATAATAAGCCAAAGTATTAAACCAAAATATGAGAATTTATTTATTTATAAACACGAGAAATCAATAAATAAACAAATATGCGAAATAACGGTCAATTTTAGTAATTACATTCATTCAAAGGATCGTCAAAACTGTGGATAGACTGGCTTTGAGTAAACACTTGCTCCTCCTCGTCTTCCGGCACAACGGGAATTGGTTGTTCATCCTCTACCAGCTCGTTTTCATACTCCATTTCTATTTCCGCTTCACCCTCACCATTTCCCATTCCATTTTCAATATCACCGATAACATCATTGTTCCCTTCGAAAGCAGATGTGGTTAGGATCTGTTCAGAAAATGTTTGGGGTATTTTCAGCTCCTCTTGTACTTTCGCTATGAGAAGGTCCATATGAAGTCGTAAAACGTGTACTTTTAACAATGAAGCTTTTGTAAATCCGCCTGGACAATGCAAGCAGGGAAATTGTTTGGCTCCATCAGCAGGAAGTTTCATATACTCGTCGAAAACTGTTTCCACAGCTCGGTCAAGCTTTCGAGGGCCGATATTTGGAGGCAAAAATTTTCCTATGAGTTTTGAAGTATGCATTCTCATTGCATGAACTCGAAGCTCGTTGATAGTGGAAAATGCCTTGCCACAATATTCACAATTCAACGGTCCGTTAGAATTACCAACTGCTACTTTTACACTTTTCCCCGTCAAATACGAAGATTTTGAATACTTTGCAAGTTTCTTTCTTATTACTGGATTTCTCCGATTTGTTGGTCTATGAGTGTAGTTGATGCTACTGATACCCCCAAGTTTTCCAATCACTTTTTCAAAATGACACTGCAGTACATGGACCTTCCAATAAGCGGATGACTTGATTATTTTTGAGCAGAACACACATGCGTATGTTTTATTCGGGTTACATTTTCTAAAATTTACCACCACCATCTGAATAGCTTGCTGAAGCTGAATTTCTGTTGTCCCTGGAGGAATTTGATCTTTGAAAGTTTCCATTGGGTGAATGAGTATATTGTGCACACGGTGACTGTATCTCTCGCCTGATTTCTTTCCGCAATGCTCACACGAATATGATTTTTTCCCCGAGTGGGTACGTAGATGTCGGCTGAAATCACTTCCGCTTTGGAAGCAAGAACCGCATATAGTGCATTTATGATATTTTGCTCCTTTTCCAAGCTTTTGTTTTTTAATCGATTTGTTGACTGGAAGCAAGCCTGGAATTTTCTTGATATAAGTTGAGGAGCTACTAGTTGCATTTAGAAAACTATTCGATTTCCCATCTCCCATCATTTTATTCTGAGTTTTACTATCTGGATGAACATCTAACCTTACAAGAACTTCGCTAAAATGTTTTTTCAAAATATGGTACTTTAGAGCATGGAGTCCTTGGAAGAACTTTGGGCAAAATGAACAAACAAAAGATTTAATCTTCTTATCTTTCGAACACTTCCTGTGGTGGCTCACCATATCATTAACAACTACTTTTAAGCTGGCTTCTGTAGTTTCAGGTGGTAACTGGTCTGAATAATACAGTAAAGGGTGAATAGTCATTAGGTGACTCATTAAATTACATTGATCCGAACTCTGCCTCCCACAATAGCCGCAAATATGAAGTCTTTTTGTTTCGCTTGTTTCTCCAATGTTAAAAGTTGAGTCTTTTTTCGAAAGGGACTTTTTAGCTACTACTGGCTTCTGTTCTGGACGTGGGGTATTACTCCGCTTCCCTGGACTTTTGGCATAAATCGGTCCTTCATTGTTGTAACCTATGATGATGGGAACTTCTTCTAAAGCTTTAACTTCTTTCTGAACGAGGGAGTGTATCTCGTCGAAATGATACTTCAACATGTGATATCGCAGCCAGAATTTCCCTTGTAATGATTTCTTACACAGAGAGCACCCATAAGGTTTTTTCTTTTCTTCCGGATATTGTACCATGTACTTGTCCATGATAGTTTTGATTGACGCTTCTAATCCCTCTTTTGAAGTCCCAGGGGGTAACACCTCAGCGTAGTGCTCGAATGTATGTTGCGTCAACATATGGATTTGCTGATTTGAATGACTTGATGAAGTTTTTCCGCAATGGTTGCAAAGAATTGGTTTCTCCTTATCATTCTGATTTCCCCCTTTAACTCCAATACTATTTTGTGCGGAACTGGAATCATGCTCGTGTGTCGTTCCAGGTTCAATCTGAGTCTGATCACTAAAATTCCAAAGAGGCTCGTAGCCACTTTCATCATAATTGACATGATCCTCGTGATCAGAATAGCAAGATTCAACCTTAACCATAGCATCAGGGTTCATGGCGTTTACACCAGCTCGAGAAGTACTCGAAGTAGCAAAATAGTTTAAATCGTCTTCTTGCTCTCGGCTTAATGTGACACGTGGTACAGAACACGCTGTAGCTTTTAGATAACCTGTTAAATTAAACAAATATTGCATTGACAGATAAAACAATAGAAGCAATCAAAACAGCATTTAATTTTTAAATTTTCCCAATCTTGTAACATCTTACATTTTTGTCTCGTCTCTTTCCTCAAATTCTCTGCAATACTGAGATTCAACAATTCCGTCGGTTTAGTGGTCTTCATCCTCCTTCGAAATTCTTTAAGTCGGCCTTCACTGTCATCCCCTTCCTTCATGAGATCATATAATGACATAGTGCATTTATCCAGCTTCATTCGAAAAAGTTCAAAGTTTCGGTACAAGGAGCAAAATTCTAGGGTAAAAATGGCACATCCTCGGCATAAGGACACCACCACGTCAATATTTTCCATTCCGTCCATCCACTCTCCCAAGGAACAATAGAAATTTGATAACTTTAATAGGTCAATTTTTAAATAGCGAAGAAGCATTTTAAACGCCGTCAAGTGGTCATTCCAGTCAACCCCTTGGACTTTGTGGCTTCCTAATAAACTACTACTGTCTTTTAGACACAAAAGGCACAAACCTTTCGTATCGATTTCAATTCTTTCCGCGGACATTTTTCTTGTAAAAACTAAGTTCTCTCACAGCTGCACACAAAGATCAACCGTAACGTTTATAAACTAAAGCGAAAAAATGGCATTCTGAAGGTAGAGAATACAAAATTTTAAGTTGACTTAATTTTTAAAAAAATATACCTTCTTTGCATAAATGCTTTTACTAACGTACACATGCATACGATTAATTAATATAATCCCGCCCGGCTTGTCTAATTATGTCAGTCAATTTATGTCCTTTGGTAAATTTGCTTATTTGCTACATGTTTGCTCTGGTGCGGCGGTGTATGCTTTCTCGCTGGGAAAAACCTCGTGTATCAGCTGTATTTGTTTACACGCATATAGTCACTAAAATGTATGAGCTTAAGATGAGGAGAAGGTGCATGAAAAAAATCTTGAAGGTGATGATGTCACATTACAACAAAGAAACGAGACGAAAATATGTGATGTGGAGCAAAATCGTAGGATGACTTTGATGACCATGATGAGCGTTTGTTATTAAAACTAAGTAAAATCTAAATTCACTCGTAAGTATCATTAAAAGTGTTTCATGATGGAATTATCAATGGAACCTACAACAAACAAGAAAAGCATACATTATTACTATACATTCCAATAAATACATTTTTTGCTTTATTCGGATCACAATATTCACCATGTACTACGAAAACAACGATGATTTATATTATAAATTATAAATAATAAACAATACCTCAGACATATTCATGTCATGATATTTTACTACGTAATATAGGGAACTACTTGTAAACTAATTAAAACTAAAACCCTCATTCGCATTAGTTCAGTTCAAAAAGCAATCCTGGCAATCTTACGTACACAATAATCAATTTAAGCATAAATATTTTAAATACAGACACCGTACACCAACAGTAAATTTGAAGTATCTGAAAACAGACAGCATAAAGCTATACACAACAACAAGATAGTTATCTTTTTTAGATTTTCAATGACAACTAATTGAGATATACAACCATGTACAACTTTAACGCATTTCATTGCATTCATTACGAAACTATCTGTATTGTCTATCAGAACACATATCATTGTCGTTTTCGTACTTTAAATTTCATACAAATTTGAAAAACTACGCTACTGCTCACAGCTAACATCATTTTAGCATAAGGAATCATATAAAACCAAATTTTACTTTAGCTAAGCTAAGGAATCATCATTCGGGAAGCGTATTATTATATAATTAGTTTGGTCAATACTGTCACTGTACATTTACATTGTTTTGTTAAACAAGAGATCTTTTCAATATTTCTGAAAATATGCATAATTCGACTTCATTATTAAAAACATTTTGTTCCATCCGAAATGGACCAGATCTTAGGTTTGGAGGACAACATGGATCAATCATACTGGCCATGACGAGTGCTTGTATTTCCCTTCGGTTTTCCTCCATTTCCATTCCTAAATTATTATTCGGATAAATATTCCAACCAAATTTATTTATTACTTTTACAACTTATACATTTGACATTATAAAGGCATTTGATATTACTTATGTACTTTCATGAGATAAGATACATACCTTCGTGGGGTACAACAATTTCTGCCATTGTTACATCTACATCAGTTTCAGTTATACTTGAATTTGTCAAAGTAGAAGCGGTCGATGCTGGTGATGTCAATGGATTGTCTTCGTTATTTACTAAGTAAGATAAATTGCCTGACTCTTCAGGTTGTATTTGCTGAGGCTGAGGGGTGGGACTAATAATTGGTAACAGAAAAGGTGTATTTGTGGTAGCATCGCAAACTGCCGGTGGTGGGGGTGCTGGGTCTTTAAATTCCAACTTTAGGCGGCCTGTTACATAAAATCAACATAGTCACTTATAATTATAGCCACTTACAATTTACAAACAACTAACTTCGACACCTTTCGAAATTAAAAAACTTACATTTGTTCATCAATGCATTTCTCAGAAAGCAAGTTATTTCGAAATTGCCGTCTGCTTGATCCTCCCCCGATCGCAATTCTGATGAACTCATTATTTCTTTAAAGTTCCTCATTCGTTCCTCGTTTTCACCAGCTTTCATGAATCCATCAATTTTTCTAGTACACCGATTCAACTCCAGCTGAATATCCTTCAACTTTTGAAACAACGTCCCAGCCTTCTTCGCCACTTTATCACAGCTACTACATAGATGAACTAAAACCTCCAGTGACTCTAACTTCATATCCGTCTTCACCTCTGGGCAATACCTTCTTTTGAACTCTGAAATGAGGTCAACGTCAAAAAATTCCATGAGGGATTTGAACATCATCACTCTTTCCATCACCGGCAGTGACCTCTGAGTTGAAAATTGGGTCATGCACAAAAGGCAAATCCCACTAGTGCCAATCTCCATTGGACCATCTAACTCCATGTTTGCTAGTCAAGAATCAAATATTAGCAAAGCAAAACTTAATAATAACAGCTGAAAAAATTCGAAATCATTACTGGTCTTCCTGAGCAGTACATAAAATAAATTACTCACCAATTTCGTTATCACGATCACGAGTCCACTTACTTAGTTTGTGAGCATATTTCGCAATGGTTAGAAAATATATCAAGTTGGAAAAATTCAATTGGATGGAACCTGGGAAGGAGAAGGAAGTCAGAAGCTGAGAAGGATGTCGAAACGAAAGGAAAATGTTTCAAGGTTTCTTGTTATGTACAGATTACATTACAAGTTGCTTTGCATTGATTTGATACATGTACTTATATATATACTTTATCTTGTTACACTCGCCTTCTTACTTCTTGGAATGGATTGTGATTGTGAAATACGTTTTATTAAGTAACCCAGTAACTGTACCATACCATAAGCTGTTTATGGTGCGGAAATCCACGTACCATTAGTACCCTATAGTTAGCAATAGCAAGCAAGTGAGTGACCGTTGCAGTTGCAGTGCACAGTGCACTGCAGCTGCTCAAAATTTACATAAAGCGATGAAAGCGACTTTATCATCAGCTCTGGAATCAGACAAAACTCGACTAGAATTTAAGCCCCGTTTGGCCGTTTACTTAGTACAATTACAATCGTAATTCGTAATCTGTTTTTTAATGCCAAAGTCAGTAACGTCTGTATGTATAAGATCTTATACGCGCATGGACTACTGGCTGGAGCATTAACTCGGTTCAGAATTTGAAAGTTTCACACTTGTTTTTTGCAATCGACATCTAATCAACAGGCTGAATTCACTCAAAGCATGAACAAATTGGTGTCAAAGGTTATTTACATAGTTTCTAGCGGGGAGTAGTACGGATAACATTCTCTGTCTGTAACTGGGGTTAAGGATACATACACATTAATGTCGGTTCCGTCGTATGGGAGTGTCGCTGTCGTGTCGCTGGTTGGCTTAGACAATGCAACGCAAAAAATACATTAACTTACATTTTATCTGGCATTCCAAATTCCAATCAGGATTTTTCGTGTCTCATGACATGACTCATGAGTCATCATGATGACCGTGAGCATGACATGCTTCTTCTTTAATTTTAAAACGAAAAATCGGTGTACATCGTCTGACTAATTACTTCAATTTATCTAAGTAATATATACGTATATTTATGCATTGCAAAGTATGTATGTTTAAAGCAAACCTAACATCATATTTATTCTAATCATAATTATCCATTCCACTAACAAGAGTAGGTTTGTAAAAGGTAAGCTTCGAATTTATAAAAGCTCTAATTACCAGTATCTAGTGTAGCTCGATGACAAATTACAACAGTATATCCCGTGTCCGTCCGACCGTCCGTCACCAAATGTCCCTGAATCATCTCAACACCGAGATTGTACTTTGTCATTTAACCCAGCAAATAAATCTCTTTAAGATAACAAAAACTTTCATGATGACGTGACGACTGTGAATTCTCGCCTACACACGTACCCAACAACATTAATATCCTTGTCAACAACGACTTTACATATCAATCATTGAATTAATTTAATAATTTGAGTAGATGTGTCATCAGATAAAGAATAGCGTAGTTAAGCTAAATAAGTATTTTTAAAACGAGCATGTATTCGGTGAAGTCTTTGTGTACAGAGTACAGGTACAGGTACTTGTACTTGTGTACGTCCAACTTCCAAGGACTGGAATTGGTTCTCAAAAATAGACATTATTGGTACACGTAACTGATTGTGAATAAGATTTTCACGTGGCAATTGTGGCATCAATTAGGTGGCGACTGGTGATGGATGGTGCATGCGATAAATTCGGCGATGAAAGATGGAACGCATGTTTCTTATACACAAAAGCGTATCACATCATTTGCCTCTGACTATTTTTTCCCGACCAAAACTCCTCGACTTGTAAATTGGCCGACCAACTAACTTCCAGAGCATCATTTAATTATATTTAAATATGTTCATATAATGTTTTTTCTTCCTGAAAACAACTTATGTCAAGATTATCTTCCTTCTCGTTTTCATTTTACGTTATAAAAAATTTGCTCCTGATGAAGGTGTTCAAGAATAACACCGAAAGCTTGAGAAAATAAACATTTCTACTATGTCTTCCATGAATCCTGTAAACGTTTCAATTTCCAGAGCATCATTTGCCCGCCTGACAAACTGTGCATAATGGGCTAATTTACTTTACATTCTGGCAGTTGCTCAAGTCGGCGTTGGGTAGATTGCGCTTTAGAGTGTAAATTGACGGTGGTGGGGTGGGGTGACTGTGTTTGGCAGTGGCAGACATAACCAGTAGGGCGAATGATGTGGAAGTGGAACTGGAACTGTGGAACTCACAAATTTTACAAAGCGACCTTCAAATTACGCTCTCCTTATTTCCAGCATTATATATCTTGTAATTTTTATCTGTTTTTAGTGTGTCGATTATCATCGGTAAGTCTCGAAAATGAGACTGGTATCGATCGACTCAGGTATATTTGACTCACCAGATTTCGACGTATTATCAGGATTTATGATAAGCCTTACAAGGAAAGAAGTTTTTCTATACTCCAAACTCAAGTACAACTTTGTATGCATATGCATGTGTACAACTCTCTATCTAAAAACATTGCTGAGATTGAATT
Organism: Sinodicranocentrus sp. ZH6; assembly: GCA_027743935.1. NCBI lineage: Eukaryota > Metazoa > Arthropoda > Collembola > Entomobryomorpha > Entomobryidae > Sinodicranocentrus > Sinodicranocentrus sp. ZH6. The sequence continues at coordinate 8,984 of JAHZNA010003560.1, forward strand.
GAGCATTATTGAATGAGGAATAAATTTTCTCGTTTTACAATTATAACTTACCTACCTATATAAGTACATTTATCCATCAAAATCTTTCCAGATCGACTTTACCCTTCACCAAATAAAGTCATTAATTGTATTAACTATTATAACGTTTGGAGCAACTTCCAATCAAGTAATAAAATGAGTAAATTCAGCCTGTTAGTCATTGCCTTAATTGTGGCTGTAAACTGCATTTATTACGCAGACGGTAAAAATATATTCCAATCATCTTTGTAAGCTTGTTAAATCTATTCTGTCTGACAACTTCATTGTGGTTTTTCAAATATTTCTGATTTTTTAAAAATTCAGGTCTCAAATGCTACGTCTGCGCTTACGTCGAAGGCGCCCCTAGTGATTCTGTCTCAGAAAAGTCCTGCAAGTCTGGAAAGAAGCCTGATGAGAAGTTATCCACTGAATGCAATCTTAAAACGCTCATGCCAGCCGCTTTGGTGAATGAAAGCGGACTTCACTTTTCTAATAAAACGGTCACCGTGGGCGGTAAGAGATAAATTAATACTAACGAACTTCAAAGGAACAATTTTATACCAATCAACTTTTTTGTTTTTATCTAGAATTCATGGCTGCTCGAGGGCTTTCTACAGATCAACAATATAACTGGGGATGTACCAAAGTCGTCGTAGATGGAAAAATCGCTGGTCAAGATGCAAAAATCACATTTAGAGGCTGTTTTGGTGTTAACGGGGGTGCTAATGAAGAAAAAGCCTGCAAGGACGCTACGTATGGCGAATGGCTGGGTAATGCTCAGAGTGATATATGGTCTGCTTACGTAGCTTACGTTACAACAGGGTTAACTTCCAGCTCTTCAGTTACTGGATGTCAGTGCACTAAAGATAACTGCAATTCAGCTTTGCCATCAGTCAGCATGTCCATGTCATTGATGTTGGGCGGTGTTGCTGTTGCGTTTCTTAAAAATCTGTTCTAAAATTGATTAAAATAAACATTATTTATGTCATGTTTATGACAGTTTTTTAAATTTATTACGCCCTTGGCTTTGAAAACAATATGCGGCTAGTGCAAAATTTAAGCCGATTGAATTTTTATATTAAAAATTCGTAGCGCAGTTCATTTGATGCACTTAATTGCTTGATTAAGAAAGACTAATACAGATACGAGAATGTCGTATTACATCATACGATATTTCATGTTTTATGCCTTTTATGGAAAGTTCATTCTCGAAAGGATTTTTTAAAATGTATAGTGTAGTGTATGGATTATGGATGGTGCAACATTTTTCATCTGTGCATAAAATTGTCATGTTTTTCACATGGTGTACCGAATACAGCTTTTTGGTTAGTATTTTCTCTTAGATAATAAAATCATATACAGATTTTTATGAAATACTGAAATGACCAATGAATTTTCGGTTTGAAACTACATCTATAATATTCCGTGTCTTTCCCCCTAAGAGGTTTTACTTGACCGCTTTTACATAACCGTTGAATTTTCAAGATCATGCATATTTGAGTCCTCAGGATTCGCAGACTATCAATAATTAAAGGGTTGGTAAGATGCAGGTATTTAGTACAGATAGATGTAGAGGTGTTTGATATTTTTCAATAAATGCATGGTAATATGCAAAATTTCGCAACTCTGATTGACTGCAGACACTGCTGTTAAATAAATGTGAGAGCTAACATGTCCGCTTGTTTGGTAGAAAGTGAATAGCTTGTTCGTTTTATCATTGAACATGCTGATTAGATTTTTATACAAAACTCGGATCTTTTAAAAGTCATTTATTGTACGTTCTTACTTAACCGATTCGATAAACAATTATCATGATTAAAATAAAGTATAATTGTATCCAAATTCTACATTTATGACATTTTTCACAAAATTGATGAACGAAAAGATAATCAAAGCTCTTTTATTTTCTTTGGGAAACTTTCAGCGGATAGCTGGTCTAACTGATAGCCGATATTTATTTCATTATTATATTTATAATCATTTCTTATCTGGTGTGCAGTCATTTTACCGGTCTTTTCAAAATTTGTTGCCGATTGTGACAAGTTAAGTTACGTACCAACCACACATCATGTAACTGTCTCGGAATTTGTATTCAAATTTCATGCATCTGCATCCTTGTTTTCTCTCGAGTTTTTATGTATTAAATTAAAATATCAAGTCTCTCTAACAGATCTGAAATATTTCACCAATCAGTATAGAGGGTTATATATCTCAAACCCATTATTATACTTTTGAGCTAATCCCGTTATAACGACAAAAATTAACAGTTTAATAATTTACAATGGCAACATGCTGTGTAATATGTCATTCAAAAGCTGATAAAAAGTTAATTCGATTTTAAAAAATGTCATTTGGATAACGGTCATAATGTGCAATTAAAAAATATAGTTTCACGAAGCCGAGCTCTTTCCGTCTAATATATTTATGCGGTTTATTTCTCGCTATTCTGACAATGACAATCAAACTTTGTACAATCGAATAAATTGTTGACTGGGGTCCGAATTTTCAATGAAAACCTTTGGAACATTTAAATTACAAAACTAAAACCAGACAAAAAGCGTGCGTAACGTGTCATGTCTTACCAAATTAATGTAATTTAACAATAGATTTGAATATGTTTACAAATCACATAGTTTGCAAATTTTCACTTTCATAGAATATAAAAACTAGAATAAATCAATCAGTCGTAGGTTTAGAATTAGGAATAGGTTTACTGTTACTGGTAAAAAGTAAGAGGATCGAATAAGGCCCTATGCTGAACATCATTCTGTTCCATTTCCACCATTGCCTCATCCTCAACAGGAACGGCAGGGATCGTGAAGGACAGATCAGAATAGTCCACGTTTTCTAAGGGGGCTGCTCGCTCCTGGAAATTATTAAACCTGATGTCATTCCCTTGCTCAAAACTCGCCACTGATTGTTGAAACATGTTAGAGGTTCCGGGAATTTGAACTGGTTCCTCATAGGCATTTGACTCGGTTGATGACTGTGTTGGAGTTATAGCTTGGACTGGTAATGCTATTAAAAAAAGATTTTGTAACTCCGCTACAACTTTGTTTAAGTGCGCCCTGAGAAGATGAACCTTAAGGAAGTATTTTTTGTGAAATATTGCATGACACTGGGCGCAAGTAAATTTTTTCTGCTGTTCAGGAGACAGTTGCTCCAGCTCCTTGAGTACAACTTTATCCACCGCTTTTTCCAACTGTTCCGGAGGGAGTGTACAACAAGGTAAAAACTTTGATACGAAATGTCCTGTATGTACACCAATGGCATGAGCACGATAATCTGACTTTGATGGGAAAAGTTTTCCACAATGGGGACAATCAAATGTTCCATCAGAGCTTCGTCTCTGATTCCACTCGTCAGTTTCTTGATTTGCTATTTTGTTATTCATTCGGCTATCTGCCTGCAATTTTGAAAAGATTTTGTCAAAATGTGCAGCCAAAATGTGATGCCGCAGGGATTCAGTTTCTCTAAAGACACTTGAACAGTGAGCACATTCATGAGGTCGCTGACCAAGCTTTGATATCCGGCATTGACTGAACACTCCCTTAATAGCAGTCATGAGTTGAGCTTCAGTTGTACTACAGGGTATGCTTTTTGAAAAGAATTGGTAAGTATGAAATGTCATCATGTGATCCTGATGTGTTGTGTCGTCTAAAGAAATATTTTCACAGAAGCTACATTGTAAATTCACAGCGGGATAGTCTATCTCTGTATGGTTATCTACACTGCGATTCTGAGTTTCTTGTTTCACCGTGAAACTGTTTTCTGGAGATGAAACTGATGATGGCATCGGTTTCGTAACAGTGTTAGCAGAGACGAGCTCGGAAACTACATCTTTTAAATGGACTCGCATTATGTGAACTCTCATCCTTGATGGTTTAAGGTATCCACCAACCAAACAAAACCTGCATTGGTACTTGTTTACATCGAAAATAGAAACCTTTGGCTCTAAGGTCATGCATTTCTGATCTAAAACTTGCTTCAAGTTGTCTTCAGTAGTGGCATGCGGTAATTTGTCGGAGAATGACTGTAAGGTATGCACTCCGTGCAAATGATCAAGATGGTCGGAGAGATTTTTGCTAACCTTTCCGCAGTACAAGCACTTTAAAACTTCTTGTTGGCGTTGGGAATTAATCATCCTAGAAGTTTTCTTAGTCGCAAAATGTTGGATTCTGTTGGGTTGCTGATAATGTACTCCGCTAACTCCACCAGATTTTGACGGACATTTGAAAGATTGTTCCGGTTTACTAATGCTCATTTGCAAAGTGGGCATGCCTTCAAGATATTCAAGAACTTCGGGTAAATGACTAGTCATGATATGATACTTACAATAAAACATAGTTAGAAACTGTTTATCACAATGAGGGCATCCATATGGTCTTTTATCGTTCGGGATTTTTCTATGCTTGTCTACAACATTTTGAACAGCAGCTTTCAAACTTTCTTCTGTAGTCCCGGGAGGGAGATCATTCGCTAAAGTGTGAATAGGGTGTACACTAATCATGTGCAAGCGGTGGTTGTAGGATTCTGCCGAAGCTTTACCGCAAAGATCGCAATGAAATTTCTTTTCTCCTGTATGCGTCCTACAATGCCTAGCGTATCCAGTGGAGTTGCTGCATTGCATTCCACACACTTTGCAAACGTATTTTTTCAGTTTGCCAGCACTAATCGTGTTCGCAAAGGGGGAAGGCAATTGACCAATTAATGAATTGATGCTAGTCAGACTAGTATTTTGAGGAAGATTTTTCTCTTGAGGATGAAAATTATTTTCCATCTGTGAAGAACTATCTCCTTCAGTATCATTTTCATCATAAAACATGCTTTCTCCTTCGAATTCAAAATTTACTTCGTTAACTTCTAAAACTGTTTCTACTTTTACAAGGGGTTCCGGAAAATATTCAGCATCAAATTCGTTTTTGTTTCTCGTTGTAATATCATTAGATGTGTCAAGGCTGTGATTAAAGACTTCATTCAGACGAGTTTTAGTTGATGTGCTTACTGCCGACGGATTCGTGAATGGCCAATTTGATTTGATTTGTGAAGCTTGATGATTGGCATTGTCGCTACAAACTGTTACTCGCGGTATTGAAGAATTAAGCTTTTCGGAACCTAAAAGACAAAATATACAATTATTAAAGAGAATTTACTCGCAGTAAGTGAGTTTTAAAATATGACACATTTAATATTATTCCAGCACCAACATTTTTGCATTGTCTCCTTTCTTAAATTTTCAGCAATGCTCAGATTAATCAGTTCATGAGGGATTCTGGTCTTCATCCTTCGACGGAACTCCTCCTTCCTCTCGATTGTATCCCCTTGCTTTATAATATTACATAAAGATGCAGCACATTCATCCAGCCTCATTCGGATTCTCTCAAATCTTTGAAATAACTCCAAAAATGCGTTAGTCACAGAAGTGCATTTGTCGCAAAGGGATACAATCAAATCAATATTTTCCATCCCGTCCATCCACTTTTGATACGATGAAGAAAAATTGGTCACTTTAAAAATGTCAATCTTTAAGTATCTAAGGAGCAATTTGATTGAAGTGGTGCTGATGTTACTTTCATTTAAATGCTTTCGTGCATCCCATTCTTGAGGCGACAAAGAGCAAAGTTTAAAACAGAGAAGGCAGCTTCCTTTCGTGTTCACTTCAAATATTTCTGCAGGCATGATTCCTCTTCAAGCTAATTGTAAGTCTCGTTCATTAAGTCAAACAGTTCAGTTATCAGTAGTATCGAACAGTAGTTTACAGTTTATAAATGGATTACAACAGTGACAGTCAGTTGGCGTTGGCATTCGTAATCCTGAAACTGAAAAGAAAAATTATTTACTGGTGATTACATGCAACTTTTCCTCCCACACATTCTTACAATACAATTAATATTTTTTTCTTATTAGTCAGAAGTTGGGAGTCATTATAATGCCTCCATTTATTACAATTTACCACAAAATTATTGCAGTTAACGTGACTTACGTAACTGTTGGCCATTTCCAGGGTATTAAATGACTTGACTTAATAGATTCGATAGCCAAGGTAACAAGTAACAGAACAGGGAGTCTAACTATCAATGTTGAATGTCTAATATTCACCTTGCCTAAATATATCATTGATTGTAAATGGTCCCAGGTAGCAGTAAACAATACCAACAACAAAATTTCAAAGCTACAACATTGAACATGTAGTAGTCAAGTTTCTATATGGTCAGAAACATACAACTAACTCATGATAAGACAATAATTCCTCATTAAATATTTTTTGCATTTTATAACCTAACCATGACTGTCAACGTCAACTGTGCTGTGACTGTCTGTTGTGACTACATATAGAACACTAGAACCAAAATGTTTACAATTTTTCACATGCTCTTCTTGCTTTTGCCCATAAGTAAATATTTATCTCATGCAATCATGTCGTACATAAGTACTATACACCTTATATTACAAAATCAGTCATATACTTAATGCATACAACCGTCTCCTTGTACCCCATTGTTTACTGCGGCTTTTTTGACTTGCTCATTTCAGACAAATCCTTCTCAGGATTATTCAAATGTCATTTAAATAGCAAATTATAATAAACTAAAACGTTACTGCGCAAATATTAATACAAAATATTGTTGAAAAAGTTATATTTAATAATAATAATTATCCAAATTTAGTCTTCAAGAAATTATCAACCAAATATATAAGTGCTAAGATAAAAGCCATTACAGAATACTTAAAACCGCAAGGCTGGTTTCAAAACTGTAAACATAATTCGGTACTTACCTGGCGTAAAGAGTAGCATGATCACTGAGGTGCTTTCTTCAGCGGGAGTCGGCTCATTGCACTACGAGTTTGATGAACGTTGCGATTGCTCCTAATGTGAGCAACTCGAACGCGTAATTTTTTCTCCGGGGGATTTGCGTTCGCGCGAAAACTCCTATAATTATATCAAAGGTTATTTATACTTGTCAGGAGAACCGTTCACTTGATCTACGCTCAAAGAATACATTTACATGCTACACTACTGACGATGAGTGAGCCGTTAATGTACCTTGGTCTATTAATCTAATAGTGGGTGATGTTCATTAGCGTACATCTACTTGAACACTTTATGACTGATCCGCGATCATAAATGACTTTTTTATCGCTGTGACCTAGATATCAATGTCCATTCATTCTACACAGCTACTTAGTACAGATTGCAAATAAAATTGACCTCGAAATGCTGCTTGGGCTGAATGTATTTACGACTTGTCATGTGGAACTGCATAAACGCTCATGTTATGTTTTCTTTTCTATTACAAAGTGTTAAGCTGGACAGATATAACTTCCAAATGTGTTAAAATTCATTCGCTCTAGGCTCTACTCGTATTTTATACTGCATGGCAAATTTATTGTCGCTTATTTGTGCTGGGAAGAATAATTGTTAGCTGTTGTTAGCTGCGTGTTTTATATCTTATATTTTTTGACATATGAATATGGGATGCACACGAATAGTAAAGGTTATCAATGTGGCTTTCCAAGAATTTCCTTCTTGTACGAGGTAGCGATAGACTTTAACCTGTAATCATGTTTTATCATCTTTTCCTATTTGCTTCCACTCAATATGTTCGCCTGTGAATCCATGAAATTCAACCAGTCTTTGACAAACTCCCAATAATCCCTTCACGAGATATTTTTTAACAAAAACATGCCAAAGCTAAAGTTTGTGAAAATGTTTAGAGTTCTTTCTGTCCTAGAATTTTTGTTCATACTAACGATAACCTTTTCCCTCATTTTGGCATACGAAGACCCTATACTTTCCAAAACAATAAAATGGATTCCATCCACCGAAACTGACGTCTCTTTTTTACCTCAAGCTGGAAAAGGACAAGGTCGCTGGCCTGAAAATTATTACATAGGACGGACAAATTATCTTGGTGGTGTTATTCCAGGGAAAGTGTATGGGAACAATAAAGGGATTATGTTTGGCTTTGAAGGAAAAGAGCTGTCAAATCCAACATACGAAGTGTTAATATATCCCATGGGTGCCTTGTCCTGGGTTGAAGTGATAAACTCTACAGAAAAACTCCCGGAAAAGCTGTTTCGAGGAGGAACTGAGCCTACAACAGGGGAACCACTTTACATCTGCCGTTGGTGGTTCGACGAGCATGGATTGCTTATTGGGAAACTTGAGGAGTCAACTAAATTGTGCTATATTCCTGGACGTACGTTTCTTATTATGCCTTAATATATTTTGACAATTATGTATATGATACGACTATGTATTATTGCACATATTGAGCAAAGTTATAATGATGTTTATAAATTTTGTTTAGTTGGCGAAGAACGGAAATATGAACATTTTGAAGCCCTCATAGTAAACAATATTTCTACCTGTTCTTCTGGAAGTGGGATAGTTTCAACCATCATGATAGTTTTACTCGTAATATTCATTGTGCTTGTGTCAATCCTTCTAGGATTGCTTTTTCATAGACGGAATACTCTTTCAAAATTTCTTGAAACGCGATGGTCCAATGCAGCTACAATACTCTAACAAATATAGTTCCATTACCTCACTAATTGTTATATTTATATATATTGCCAATAAATTATAAACATTCAAAATAAAATTGTTCTGCTGACCTTGGTTTTACTACCATTGCGTGAATAAATGTAAGCTGGGCAGAGCACGCTACACGAAATGCAAATGTTTATGGCAATTAGTAATTTAGGTATCAGAAATAAGTCAGTTCAGTATTCAAAATAGCTTGTTTCATTTCACCCCTTATATCCTACCATTTACCATTTAGAGATTTTGGTTCCTGTTCAGTGTTCACCCATCAACTTCCATCACAATTCACAACAACCTGCATATATTTGTGTTATAAACATATAGCCTAAATCTTTCTCGAAAGTGGCTTTAACTTTAGTTACTACATTACTTGAAGATTGCTAATCTAAAAGATGTGGATGAGCTTAGCTTTTAAAAAATCGCATTTTTACTCAGATTGAATTTTGATTTCCCCTTTTGCACTCCTCTTCTCTATCATTCTTTTCAGCCGGTGCTTTTGTTGGGGTTTCCTCATTCAATTTATATATTTTCTCTGGACCTCTCCTACATTTTGGAAGATGGTAAAGTGGAGTTGACGAGTTGAGTGAATTGAATGATGTGAATAGGAATATAAATGGAATTGGATTCAATTACCATTCAGCTTACCAGAGTTTCCCTCACCAATGAAAAAAGGAGGTGTGCTCCTCTATGCCTTTTCCTCTTTTGACAAAAAAGCGCATCCCTTTTCTCCTCTGAAGATATTCAGTGTGTGGAACCTTTTACTAGTTTTCCTATACCACCGACTCAAGTAAAACTCTTAAGAGGAGAAAAGAGTGTAAACTTACTTACATCAACATGATTAGTATTCCGCAAAATGGATGAAAAGCTGGGGGGAAAGAGCAGTAATCTGACGTCAAGCACTTTAAGGAAATTCATGCACATACTTTTAGATACTCTGTGATAACTCAACCGCTACTCTCTTTCAATGAAAAAGCTAACTCATCTCAAAAGTAATTTGATGAAGACGGGTTGTACGAAGAAAAACGTTTCTTTGAAGACTGGATTCCACCGCTGTCGAGCATGTGAGCTTTTGGAATTCAATTTCTTTTAATTAATTAAGGTTCCGGGTGGTGGTAGAATTTGATGGAGTTTTTTTGTAACTGAATAGGTTAATTAAAATGATTTTATTTAATTTTTATCAAATTTCCGGGAAAAAATTGCGAACAAAGAGAGCTGCTATGTTTAGAGGGCACTTTGACACGTACTGAGAGCAATGTTCTGGAACTATATTGGCGGCTTGTTCAGCCCTCACGTATTCTTCATGACAAGCATCCTTCCCTAAACTTGGCCTGGAGAAAAAAAATACGTGACTCATGTGAGGCTGTTGGAGACGTGGGAGTGATGACAGAAAAAGGTAAGGTAAGGGTCCAACTTACGTCAAAATGAGGTGAATAACTTCAAAGAAGACGGATGAAGGTGCAACAGGATAGTAATCCGCTAAAAGTTGAGCTTCACAAACTGCCCTCAGTAAACAATCCCTGGATTGATTTCGAGAGATTTCGAGATAAAGACTCATTCCGGTTTCGATTTTATCGTAAATTAGACACCTGTATTGAAAAGCTGAATCATTTACAGGACAACAATTACGAATAATTTTTAAAACAAAAATACCTTTCCACTCCGGCAATTCCTGAGATTGAGTGAGACCTTGATGATTCCTTAGTATCATCATCTTCCTGTTCTTTATCCTGTGTTTGTGTCCCGTCATCTTCAGGAAATTCGGACCTGTCTTTATCTTCATGTTTTACTTCGTCGTTATACATCGCGTCGGCAAATTTGTGAAGGTTAACTGAAAAACAAAAGAATTTTATTGAAAAATATTTTTTATTTTGTTATTGCAGAAACTCGAAATCCTTACGCCAAATGGGCCATTCCACTACTGCATCCACAATAAATCCTTCTCTTTGTCTAAATATATTCGGAAATATATTTGGTCTCGACACTTGCGACGTAAAAGCGAGTGAGCTATGCTTCGGAATATGAATCCTCCTTGTCATCAATCTCTCCAAGAGTCCATCCTCATCCACCTGCTTAATCAACTCGTTCAAGTCTTCCCCTTTATCGTCATCTTTTTCCTTGCCGTTTTCAAGAGAAGGCTCAATACCACTTCTTATCTTTGCATTTACTTTAATCACAAATCCTCCAACTATCACTAACAACATTAAATATCCACCTCGACTGGACACTTCATTTCTAGAGTTTCCCATTTCCCCTAAAAACTTGAAACTTTGGCTTCAAATTTCTTCACAAAATCTCCTAAATGAAATTTAAATGCGTATAAGCTTCAATACTTCGGAAGACATTCTAAAACCCAAAAGCGGTCCTACATCCTACATACAAGAGCCAGTTGTACGCGCTTCTCGAGTTCCAGTGTAACCTCATTAAGGTCAAAAACGGGACAAATCATTAGCCTCAATCTGATTACAATGTTATTCTGGTTTAATCTTAAGTGTATTTTTAAATTAACTTGTTCCAAACTACTAAAACCACATAAATAAAATGCATGTTCTGTTTATTTTCTTTCAATGGGGCAACTTAAGATTTTAAGTATTTTCCACTTCCCGTTCCATCCTGCATATTGTGATGTCATCGTTAGAGAAAAAAGTTTCTTTTAATCATCAACCAAGAATAATAAATTCCTCTCCCGTGCATTTTAATTTTCCACCGGGTGCCTCATCCTATTGCCTCAGCTCAGCATTTACTACCAATGTCGGTCATTTTTTCCCAAGCCGACTTGTGGATACGCCTTTTTAGATCTACAACAGATTTTATGAATATAAAAATGTAAAGCACTCAAGCAAGAACAACATAAATTAGGAAATGAATAGCATCCATTCAATCCACGATAGTATCATACTCTTCATCCTCTCGTCAGCCTGTTGGTAGAAAAGACGACAAGAGAGAAACAATGGAATACGAGAGAGAGGGAGAGAGAGTTTTTTCTGAAAAAATGTGTACAGCGTGGGATTGAAATGGATGCGTTTTGTTATTCTCTCCACTAAGAAATTAATTTCCTTTCTTTGACTCATTTTCCTTTCCAGCTTTCATCTGAGATAAAGGTAAAAAAGATAATATGGAAGGAATAGGATGATGATCACGAGGATGTTTTTAAAAATCCTTTGTTGTCTGCTTTCTTTTTCATGGAATATTTCTCTAGGGATGGGCTCCCTTTTTTCTCTCCAAGAGAAAATCTACGTTTGTGCTCAGGAAAGTGTAAAAATGAAAGAACACAAGGGAAAATGTGAAAAATAGAAATGAAACAATCAATTGTTGTCGTTATTATTGTTATTGTTTGGATAAAAGCATCTTTTGAATATTCGTTCTGCTTTCATTCAAAAGACAGACTTCCAGAGAAAATCCAGTCATCCAGGGATTCAATCATTTTTTACCGGTAAACTCCATTCGTGAAATGAATACATTTTTCCACTCTGGCAGCATCCCAAACGAATTTTTTATAAAGGGAAACATGACGAGAATGTTTCATTCAGATTTTTGTTAGCTAGCACGGCTTGTTGTTGTTTCAAAACATGGAATCTATTTTTCTATTTTTCATCAGGTACGCTTAAGCACAAACTACGTATTGTAGTTTTCTAAATTAAAAATTATGCTATACTTAAAGCTACCACAATTATCAAAGTTTTATTTCGTTTGAAACGTGTTACACTTAAAGACAGCGTATAGCCCTCAACCCAGACGTTTTGGACCTGAGGTGTCGAAGTGGCCACTCGAAAGCTTTTTGGCTGAAAATTCGTATATAGGTGTATTTTAATGCAAGGACTACGAATCTGTTGAAAAATCGGTCGCTTTTCACCCACAAGTACCCTGAAATCGCCCCAGAGGGAGGGGGAATTGGAATTTTATGAAAATTTGTATCTATTTAGGTGTATTTTAGCATGAGAATGACGAATTCAATTTAAAATTTACAGCTTTTCATATATAAATGCCCGAATATGGCAAAAACTGCATTCTCCTGTTTTTGCCATTTTTGAGCATGTAGGTATAGAGACGGCCCAGTTTCTCATCGGATTCGTCATTTCCATGCTAAAATACACCTATATACAAATTTTCATAAAATTCCAACCACTTTGAAATTCCAATTCCCCCCTCTGGGGCGATTTCCGGGTACTTGGGGGTGCAAAATGACCGATTTTTCAACAGATTCGTAGTCCTTGCATTAAAATACACCTATATACAAATTTTCAGCCAAAAAGCTTTCGAGTGGCCACTTCGACACCTCAGGTCCAAAACGTCTGCCTCAACCTTTAAATTGCAATTTAACTTTTGAAATGACAACAAATAAATTAAAAGCAAAGGATGATCGCTGACTTTGGTACAATTGAGTTGAAACAAGTAGCAAGCCAAAGGGGGGGGG
>JAHZNA010003561.1:0-11205 GCA_027743935.1 Sinodicranocentrus sp. ZH6
CTCAATATCTACGAAGATCTTCCTTATATCAGAACTTGCTGCTTGTGTATCCCCAAGGATTTTGGAAGGGAGTAATGAGATTTCTTTGCTTTGTTCATAAGAGTTGCATGCATTTGAGATCAATAAAACGAAGAAATGGAATTCCACGAACACTTTCTGCATTTTTCTACTAATCCACTGACACTATGATTTGCACCTAATAAAATAGTTAACTAGATAGAAATACAATCGGAAATGCTCGAGAAAAGCATTAATTGCATATTCTAATCGAACTACCAACACTGATCTGCTGTAAATACTGATGATGATTGCTGTATAATACTGGAAAATTTAAATCTCGAAAATTTGGTAATACCAAAATTGAAGTAAGTGTGAGTTATGAGAATCAAGACATTGAGAATGAAACGATGTAGATGATTATAAATAAGAATTTAGCGTTCTCATCTCTCATTCATATCTTAATGAGATAGTCAAAGACAAAAAACGCACTGAACACATTTTTCTTGGCTTCCACACATCACAAACAATAACCACACGCACACCACGCATTGCTTTGTTATTGGAGTTTCCAAACAAACGCCAACTATTTCCCCCACACGTGTGTGAGCGAAAAGTACTACTATTAAATTGTTGCAGTATTATTCGAAACTACATAAGATATACGTATGCCACACACAACCATTTCACACCTCACTCACGGTGCACTGAATCAAACAAGTCACGATATTATATAATAATTGTACATGCTATTATATTAATGACATGTGTCGTAGTGTACTCAACCTTGATTCCGAATCCTGACATGGCGGATGTGTCAGGAGTCAGACATCTGCAATAAATATTATGAAGCAGGTGTCAAACAGACTAGTAATATGATTCTTAATAAGTGAGAATTGATTTTTTTCGTCTGTTCAATGTTCAACACATCTTAATAGATAATTTTATCGTGGACAATCTTCATAGATGACATTGACAATGATTTTTGTTAAGTTTATTGATAACAACATCGCGCGAGGAGTGAAGAAGGAAATCCTGCTCAGTGATTGTATAGAGAATAGTGCATACCTATGCACCGTTACCGTTGTTATTAGTTCATTTGTTCATGCAATGCAGCACGCATTACTGATTACTGCCTTTAATAAAATAAAGAGTTTCTTCAGTGAAATCATCGTTGTGCACATCTTTTTTTGTCCACATTCCTTTACTGATTGTTGATTTGATAGGAATCGAACATAGTTTGCATTGTATGTGTATGCTTAAGCTTCAATCTGGGCATCATATCAATCGGTAGTTACTTAATATGCGGCGATCTCAATCAATCCTATATATAGTCATTTGATTGGCTTCCTTGTTTTGTATGAGAAATTTCGGCTTACAACTAATAGTGCTCAGTGAACCAATAGTAAACAAAAGTATAGAGTTTCAGGTTACATAATATGGTGTTTGCGATGATAAGACATCTTTTTCCTCTGATATCCAAAGCAAGAAAGAACTATTATGAAGGTAAAAAAGAATAACCTTGAGGGACTATCATAGCAAGGCTCATGATGGCAATATGGATGAGCGATAATGTTATATGCAAACTTCCCTGTAGTTAGTTATATTTGGCATTGTTGTAGTTCCTGAATCAACTATTAATAACGCGATAACTTATGTGATAACAGATACGGTCGAACTTATATATTTAATACTAGATCTAAAATCTGTCTTCATAGAAATATATTGAAATTTGTACTTACAGTAGTATGCGCTGTATTACACTCTAGAATGCACACATTAGGTCGCAAGATGCCTAAGACAATGATATTATGCAGGATCCTATCTGTATAGGACCTGCAAGCTTCACCGTACTTGTGCTTACAATTGTGTTACAATGTTACAAAGCTGAATGTGACACATAATAACAAAGAAAGTAGGAGGATCCATTGTATATCCATCCTCGATCTCCTCATATAGTTGGCCTAGGTCGTTTTATCGAGGCTACTTACTTAATAAATTAATAGGCACTTAAAATTAGTATATTAATTCGGGAACAGCGACAGGTTTTAAAGACGATGTTATGCGGTAGTTGCTTAAATGAAAACATTGATTAGTTTAGTTGTTCGTTGCGTATTCGATGTGAAATCAAGAATCCTCTCTGAAGAATACGTATTCTGTTAGTATGTACTTTTGATAAAAAGTTTGAATATAAATTTATTTAGTAACACGGCCGCTGATTAAAGTCTAGCTAGTAAAGTCTAGTAATGCTGCATGGTCTAGGGTGTAAGAGTATAAAATAAGAGCATAAATGCTTAAGAGAGGATAATGCAAAAAATATTGAGCGACAATATTTTAACAACGAACAATCATAGATAAATGGAGAAAACGGAACTTCATTGGAATTTCCAATTAATACCTTCATATTTTGTGCCGGTGGAAGAAGAGAAAGGGTTAGTGATTTTAGTCGAGGTCCACAATCTATCATGAACATATATTTACGATGGAACATGATTGGTGTGTCTATTACTGGATTAATTCTTTTCGGAGTTGTAGTTCATTGTAATTAAACTTTAAATGAGCAAAGCAGTATAAAAATTAAAGGAATGTGAAATGAACTTTTTCTTTTCTGCACACAGATTCGATCGTGCTAAGGTATATTTAGACCTACCTGGTTGATGTTTAGCATCATCATAAAGAACAGCACCACTATAATACACATGTGTAAAAACATCCCCGAAAGATACTGAGCATGGAAAGGACTGACAACATTGAATTGAAGGTATTTGCACGAAACATATCAAAGCTCTCCCATGTGATCACAACATATAACATCATTAAATTATATAATACTAACGGTTTTGGTGTGCTTAGGGGTCAAGAAGACACGCACACTTAGTTTTTAAAAATGAAATGTGATTCATTAAACTTTTAGCAAACGTTAATTCCAAAAAAATTAATGTATACCACAGCATTGACATATTTGAGCAGCTTGGGCATTGTTCAACATCTGATATTGAAATTGCCAACTTGTGACTTGCACATTGGCAAGAAAGAAGGTTGAGCCATAATACTTAAAGCAAAGATGGATTTGGTTTCCGATCCGTTAAGTGAACTCGCTTTACCTGAACCCCCTCCGATTGTGGGGGAAGTAGAAGTTACTGCTGATTCTCCTTCGTCAGCCGCTTCGACTAGTAGTGACCTACTTGGCGTTGATGACATTGTATCTGAGCGTGATGGTATCAAAAATTCTAATTTAGGCAAAGATAATATCTCTTCTAAACGTAACGATGATATCTTCCTGGTGCCAAGTGCTCCTTTGAATACCTCAGCAACCTCGACATCCTCCTCTAACAAAAGCAGTAGCAGTAGCAGCACTGCAGTAGCGCCCAAGCATGTATTTGTAAGCTTGCAATAATCTGATGAATCTCATGAAATGTATTTGAATTCGTTTTATCATTTGTAATGCTTTTTATGAACATTTCCTTAGTTCGAGAGACCTTTGAAGAGCAGAAAAGAATTGGAAGAGGAAGACGAAAGGGAGAAAATGCAGCTGCTTGTATCAAATTTTTCAGAAGAACAATACGATCGATATGAGATGTTCCGTCGATCCACCTTTCCGAAGGTGTTTTCATCTACCTTTTCGTAATATTAAAAAATGGCTAAGTCGGCAAAGCTAAAAATAATTATTAATGATAGTAAATCCGTCCCAAGATCTAATACTAGGCGATATAACCCTTATCCATTGTGAAGCGTTGAGAATTTCTTGCATCATACATCAAGTAAGGAATCTCAGTGCTATATTATGCAAGGTATAATTGGTAAAAAAACTTTTACGGTTAAGTTAAACCAATTAAGGATAAGGAATGTTTAATGTTGTGCATTACAACTTATGTGCTTTTTTATACATATTTGTGAGGAAAATTATCCCGGTATACAACAAATAAATTATTTACTCAAATACCATGCATGGTGCAAACATGAAACGATTTCCTTTGATATATTCTCGGAGGGATAACCAGCTTGAATCTGACTATTTTTGACGCGCTACTGGATGTGGCATACTTATGTTAATGAAAGAATCTTATTCAATTCACAATACATCCAATATTACTTATGAATAAATTAAATATTTGCACTTTCTACACTCCATCTTGATCCTGAACATTGATTTCCAAAAAGAACTTTCCACGTGCGCTTCAAAATTAAAAAAAACAAACATTTATTCTCTGTTAACATGTACTGTTAGAATGTGGTATAATATGAATTACTTACGATTTTGGACAATATTCACCAAACGTGGTTTTTTCAGAACATGTTGCCTTGCATGCTGACAGATACTCTCTCCAGGATACACACTTACAGGCATTTACTTTTTCAGGGCCTTGACGAATAGAATATGTGAAATATTCTGGAGCTCTTGCATGCCCGCAAGATCCGGCTGCATCTGCATGACGAATCAGGACGAATTTAGAAATTGACAAACCGTGTAAAGATTTTATCTTTAAAATTTCAATAATTTCATCCTTGCCTGATAAACTTCTCGCAAAATTTCGAAAGGTTTGAAAGGGGTTATCATAATCGCTAAGTTTTATGCAGTTAAATTGATAGCGCCCTCCGTTTGCTATCAAATGTCATTTTTATATATAAATAAATCATCGGTGTAGTTTGGTTGAACCTTGTATCGTATCGAAAATTGAAACATTTGTTTGATCTTACGGTAGAAATCCACGTGCCCGATGTCATCATAAAGACCTAGTCGACTCGAATGAACTATATCTACAAACTCCGCATCGCCCTTATCAAGTCTTCCGTCATCTGGAACTCTGGTGAACATGGGACCTAAAAACCCATTTCCAGTATATGAAAAATATATGTGGAATTTATTCAATGAAAATGTTATACACATAGTTCCATTATGTAATATTACCTGCCGGGTCTAAGCCTATGAGAAAGAGAAAACCATTTCACAATTTGAACATTTTTCTGAAATTATTTTAAGACCTATCAATTTTAGTGAAAACAAATATTGTCCAAACCTGTTATACGACTAATTTTCTGCTGACGCTTTGATTTTAAATATTCTCCAGCATAGCCTGACACTATTTACATTGAAAATTAAAAGTACATTTTTTCAAAAGTTGTTTTTCATGGTATATGTACATGGCTCATTTAGTAAAATGTGGATTCATACCATGGGCTCCCAAACTAAAGCCTATTATGTGAACTTGGCTTAAATTAGAGATGATACCATGGTCAAGCATGAACATAATGAATTTTCCAACATTCTCGCCCACTAACGGAACATTGTCAACCACAACTGGATAAAATACATCAGCCTGACTTCTCCTTGGAACCACAGGCGTTGATAACTTGCCCCAGTCAACGACAATAACGTTATGAGCACTGTTTTCTAAGTATGCTATATAATCAATGAAGTTGTTATCAGTTTTAGCCTCAAAATACTAATTAGAAGACGACAAAAAGTAAATATATTGGAATACCGTTTTTTGTATCTTGAGGGAATCGTGTGCCGGTGGCGTTGTTGTTGAATCCATGAATTAAAAATTTGACAGGCCTGTCCTTACGAAATATCGTGGAGTTGTGTAAATATCGTGTATCGCCCAAGTAAAGTTCAATGAATGCATCCGGATCGCTGCAATACTTTAAACGTTTTAGTTTTGACACAAGTTTTAATGGATTTAAAACTAATCAAATTATAAAACTGACTTACAGTCTTTTATGAAAAAGTAAGTAACGTATATCCCTTGGATCCTTTGAGACCAGCTTGTAGCCTGGACTGGATGGTCCAGAAGCCCCTTGAAATGTGAGTCTACCTCCTGTAAATACCGATTTCAACCCATGACCAATGTTTGAGAAAATATCCGTGAAATCTGCTTCAAGATATGAATAGAAGTAAAAGGGTACTTAATTTAGTGTTTTAAGGGGGTTATTTAGGACGATAGCGTAGATTTTTATAGTCTTCACGATTAATCGTTAGTATTATTATGAAAAGTTACAGCGCAAGATAAATGCACATTTCACAAAATATTTAGAAAATAAATCTTACCAAATATCTGCGCTGTCGATTTTGTCGAAATCGTTAAAATAATTAGAACTAGAGTAATTTTTAGTTTAAGGCTATTGTAACGCATCATTAATACTGATCCAGGTACAGCGCAGCGCACTTGCACAAATATACTAAATTATGATTTGTCCATCAGGTTATTAACCAGGACTAGAGTACACTGACCCACTGGAACACTGCGGGTACAAGGTAAACCGCACGCGAACCCAAGCTTGACAATGAAAACTTCTTGTACGATTCGAGTGTACTACTTCCTGTGAATGTGCCATTCAAGATTCATTGTACAGTGAACTGACCCAGTGGCCACAGCATCGCCTTCTTCAACGATCATTTCTGCAATGATCACTCTTCAGTTGAATATAATT
Organism: Sinodicranocentrus sp. ZH6; assembly: GCA_027743935.1. Lineage (NCBI taxonomy): Eukaryota > Metazoa > Arthropoda > Collembola > Entomobryomorpha > Entomobryidae > Sinodicranocentrus > Sinodicranocentrus sp. ZH6. The sequence goes on from JAHZNA010003561.1 coordinate 6,430, forward strand.
ATATTTATCATTCTCAACAACCATGTAAATATTACGCCGAGATCATTTGTATTTTATATGCGTGCATGCGCATGGACAAGTAAGCATTATCTTATACACTACTTTAATTAGTGCATCAAACAAGCACTATATAGATTTAGCTCATTTTACAGTGCATATACACACGAGTTAAGTGTAATTTGCATGATGACTTTCATAGTACTCTTATATGCATGCTCGATGCCAACTCTGGCGTCTGTGTTCAAGGCGTCGCTTCAGTAGACCACACGGTCTGACACTTTTTATGTTATGGAAAATTCTTTCTAAGCCAGCATTGCATTACTTTACTATATGATCTGCATTTAAAGATGAGGAGCCCTTAAGAGTATCGTGCAATAACTATCAGACGGAATCCATGAGCATCATTTAAAGTTTTTTTTGCATTAACTAACCAGCATTAAAAGGCACGACAAAATGCCATCAAGTAGATGTGCACAATGAAACTTGGGAGAAGCGTAACAATTCCATCGTTTACCTTTAGCTGTCTTGTTTTTGTTCCCATTTCGTTAAAGACGAGGGCCATCAGTCACAGTCACCAGTATTGTTGGATGGAGTGAGAAAAGGCAACACTTTGCTTGCATTAATGTATCAGCGTGGGCGATGTTAAATTATGGAAGTGAGGGAAATACAGTGAAGACTCAAGATAAAGTTATAGTTACAACATCAAAAGCACATGACATCATCACCATATATCATGCTCCTTCCTTCACAGTGTAGCATTTAGACACCAAACTTACTTCATTCAACGTGTATTCAGTATGCGAACGATTCACGCAAATGAGCATATATATTTGTTCTTATGAATTCTTGTTCAAACAAAACTCGGGCCCTGCAGGACATTACTTGTATGCGAGGTTGAGATCCATTCATGAAAGATATAATGTTAATGTTATATGGTTATTTACAAGAAGAAGGGTTACACGTGAAACAGGATGCACTGGCGTTAAATAAGTCAAGAACACAAGGTGCAAGCACAAAGCAGTAATTAATCAGAGCATGCGATAAAATGAGCATGGTGAGTAATGTTCTCATAGTTAACCCTGAAAATCTTCTGGAATATCTATTATTGTAAATTGTAGCAGTAATTTGGATTCCTCCCTTTTTACTACTCTTTTTGCAATGTTTACGAGGAATTTTTTTCTGTTTTCTAATCATAATTTTCCATTTTTTGTTACTCATTAAATAAATGCGATTATACATATTTCCAACAATCCAACAACTTAAACATTTACATGAGCTTATTACATGACCAATTTCCAAATATGGACGATCGTTACAACACTTTTGCATGCGAAATGTACACAGTACATCGTAAATAATTGATCAAGCTAATCCGACGTCCGACACTGTTCGTGACTTGTGACATCTTACATTGCCTCAATGCACAATGTTCATCAATAAAAAATTATTGCTCAAATAGAGGCGGATTGAACGGAAGGGGTCGTCATAAAGTTTAGTGTATATGCCCAAAATGGGTTTTAAAAGAACTTGTGACGCCTATTTGGTTTTGAACGACTGCCAAACAATTCTGGCATTGCATTTCCATTAGATCGTACTTGCCATTGCCACTGATTTTGATTCCTTTTTTGCTCTTTCATGCTTCATGAGTTTTTCTCAAGGACAAAATGAGGTTTTTGTAGTACAAATTACAATTAGGTATTATGATATTATAAGTAATCATTGTTTTCTCATCCTTATTCAAAAATCACAAGCATTCATGCAATGGATCTCTTGTAATACATACCAGATAAGCTGTGTCTGTGTATTCGAATTGATGCGATTACGCATAAATGCAATAAGCCTGGATTAAGAATTTTGTCGTTTTTAATTTAAAATATACATTTCACATTGACATTGTTGATAATGCCTTCCTTGAAATTAATGGTACTCTTGAAAAATAATGATTTGTACTTATGCGTCCCAGACATCAATAGGCTATAATGCTTAAAATTCATTATCACAATAATATTTGAAAACTACCTCTTTCGATCTATAAACAATTTGCGCATTCGTAAAAAAGGAAAAGTCCAAGAAACCTGTCTTGAAAAGTTATGCCTGCATAATGGGTACTTTTGTCGGTTGATGAAATTTTTTACAAAGCAGTAATGTGTATTTGCATAATATAACATTTGTTATCCACAAGCAAATTGGTGCGCAAATTAGCAATGTTTTTGAAATAACCTTTTTTTATAATAAAGGTACGTCGCATTTTGTTGTTTTTTCGAGTCATATACTTACTTGGTTGTATTTTGTTTGGCTCGTATTATTAATTCTAAAGTCTTTAATCTTCGTGTATGCATTTAGAATTTTATTAGCATATTTATAGAATTCGTCGTGAAATGCAATTAAAATTCTAATTGATTAAAACTTTTAACAAAATTTGGCATCATAACCATTTCATCCATATTAGCAATTAGCAATGATATCGAAATATTTTCTTAGTTTGCCTTCGCCTTGATCAGGACAATCCCATTAAACTTCATTTTTGATGAGGNTTAGTTTGCCTTCGCCTTGATCAGGACAATCCCATTAAACTTCATTTTTGATGAGGACAGTTTTGAAAAGCTAATGCCAATCCAGTCTTTTTGGCCGTACCAGTGACCAATGTTTTTGGATCTATAATTCGCCCCGTGTTAATCCCTGTCAAAGTTACATTTCCGACTACTTCGCCTGCATTGCGTAAAACATTTGCTGCTGATGGTCCATAGCTAAAATTGTTAGAAAAGCTTTCGCTTGAAATACGATCGACCTGTTTTGTAACAAATCATTCAGTAATAATATAACATGAAAAATGGTTTATATTATAGACCAGTGAGAGATGATTTCTTCAGTATTGTTATTCATCGAGTTTGCTAAAATGCTTGCAGCTGTCTCCAGTCCCGAATATGCTACCACGCCCCCACTGACAATTCCCTTCCCCACTTCGTTGACCTCTAACGAAATTGCGTCCAATGTACTCTGGTCTACTCCTGTACGGTCAATCATCGCACTTACGTAAGGAACTGCTGTGGTTTTAATATAACAAGCGGTAAGTCCAGCAATGTTAGAAGTCACTGTTGACAAAGCAGTCACTGAAAAAGACCACCAGCGGAATCAGGTCAATATATAATTCAAAACAATATTTGTAAATAGAATACACGCGCGGGCATGCGATGTAATATGTAATTTTGTATTAATAACTTCATACATATTGATGAGCTAATATCAACAACTTTGCCAGTAATATCCTTTGCGCACTGAACTGTATCCAAAACTCCTGCAGGAACACCTTGATCTTGTTCCTCTTTAGCTAATGTAGATTTAAGACACGTGGCTCCTAAAGAAATCGCGTTCGCTGTTTTTATTGCTCCTAACTCAAAGCCACGGGAAAGCAGTTGACCTCCTTTAGGTAAATAAGCTCGTGTGTAATTGGGAAAACCATACATAATTCTGAACAAAAAATGTGCGCTTTACAAGATGTGATTTTTAGCTCACCTGCTTTAATGCCTGCTCCAATTCTTTTTCCATAACCTTGATCCTCATCATCTTGACTCTGTTGCCTTGTACTGTAAACCCCTGAGTTAGTCCGAATCAGGTTTACGGAAGTCCTTGCGCTCAACATAAGTTCAGTAGATTTTCCATATGCAGAAGGAGTTTGAGAAGGAAACTCTTCCAATCCTATCAGACTTAGTATTAAAGTTTCAAATTGTTGACGTTGCGCGTTTGAGCATGATTTTGGAAGAACGACGCCAACGGAAGTACCCGGCGTGACTGACAGCAGGTCTGGAAATAGGTAATACTTGTGCTCTGATCGATAAACCATTGAACCAGGCTGAAGTGGGTAAACCCAATCTCCAACTTGGAGAAATGCTTGTGGACGATTCTCATCAATACTTTCTTCAGAGAGTTTGACGATACGTAACAAAGCTGATCTTGCAGCAGTTTTGACACGATTCGTTGGAACGATGAAATACAAGCCGACGGAATCTGATATCCGAAACACTTCTAAGCCTTTGGTTTTAAATAGTTTTATTGTCGAATATGTCATGTACTTCGACCTCATTTTCATTAGAGCCTAGTTAAAACATTGACAATCATAAGTTCAACTCATTTTTATAAGTATTGAATTAGTCTACCGGACCAGGACCAGCCGGTAATGCTGGATTTTGATAAGATTTAAAACAAAGACCTGCAGTAACGGAATTTCTATCAGTTTGCTTTGCCTCGATCAATGCGCGAAGCATTGCCACATTATTTTCTGCATCTTGTAAAGTGGATAAAATTTGGTCGCCCATTTTTATTGTATAGTGAAATGAAAATCCTACGATTTGATTTTAATAATGTCTAGTTTCTAATTATTATTGCATTTTGAAAGGAACCTAATAGGTTGATCTTACCCCATACCCCAAGAATTTTTACTCCTGTTTCCTAGTTTAGGATTTCCAATTTAGGAAAGTTTCTAACTCCAGATCCAGCCCCAGCCTGACAGTTTCAATAGAAACACGAAACACTAGATGACATCGATAAACGATAATAATAATTTGGAGGGTGGACATTATTCTGATTACTTCGAAATGAAAAACAAATGTATGTAGACTGGCTATTTATGGCTGTTGTTATATTTTTATTAACATTTTTACTTTATATACAATAAGTCTATGTTACAATTAGTTTCGTTCTGTGACAAATTATACAGGCGCCATTCTACGGTACCAAAAACGTGCTCGAAAATCATCTGAGCAAGTGAGAAATCCGGCT
>JAHZNA010003562.1:0-18170 GCA_027743935.1 Sinodicranocentrus sp. ZH6
CTTGGCTCCGGGCGAAATTGTGTGGGTGAAAGACATGAGGATTTGGGGGAAGGTGGTTGGAAAAGCTAACACGCCAAGGTCTTTCCAGGTGGAAATTCCCAATGGAACACTGAGAAGGAACCTGATTCACCTAAAATCTGTCCATGAATTTGAGGAAGAAGAAACTCTCGTCGATATGATAGAGGACCAGGTTGAAGCTGCGGATACTGGTAGTTACACCTAACCTCCGAATATTACAGTAAGCTCCCACAAACTCAATGACATTTGGATGTGGTCCAACATAACTCAAGATTTTCACTTCGCTCAACTAGCTCAAAAACGTGTCTTTAGAACACAGTGCTTTCGGAACTTTCACTGCTATTTCACGACCTCTCAAATGATCCTTGTAAACTTTTCCAAATTGCCCGCTCCCAATTTCGTTTTCTGAATCTTTATGCATGGCAAAAAACTGACAGTAATATTTTTCATCAAATCGAATTCATAAATAAGAAAAGCGTAATTCATCGTACGCAAATGAAACTCTGTTTTTGCAATTGCAAAAGCTCTGTTAAATTCCAGTGTTCGAAAGTCTTGAGGAAGAACTCCAGCTTCACCCGGAACCAAAGAAGTCAACCCAGCCAGAAATTGTTTAACTTCAAACTTGGAGAGAAGAACTGCTTGAATAATGGCAGTTAGTAGCGCAATCAAGAATGCAACTCCGAATCCAATAGCTATTAAAATATAAACGTGTCTAGGCGCCAGTGTAGAATCAGGTGAAGATTTAGTAGGTCGCCAGCTTGTCTCTCGTCGGTATTCTAAAATAATTATAAAATTTTAAAACAAATTACTAAAAACCATTTAGTGTTCTGCATTCATGTTATCGAAATTTTCAAGCAAAAAAATCTCACATACCTGCTTCCTTCTCAAAATACACAGATGTATTACTCAAGTCAGTAAAGTTGTCAATTCTCCACCATCCCTCGAAGGCACCCGCAAATTCATTATAAGCATCAAAATAATAGCCCATCCCGTACTCCTTCGAGTATTTCTTCAGATCATTGACAAATCTCAAATAGTTCTCAATGTCACTCTCTTCATTCATCTGAATGGACTTCAGCCTTGTATAAAAAAACAATTCTGCTTTTGGGAAAATCTTATTTGAAATCTTTTTGAGGAGTAATTGCTCATCAAAATAATGCGACATTTTGTCCTTGTCTGAGTTTCTTCCCTTGACACCCTTTTCTTTGCAAATGACGTAAGAAATGTTATAAAAAGTTGTGTCATTCTCTATTGACAAGTCAGCAACGTCTCGAACGCAGTTTGAAACGGATAATACTATCTGAATCCTGAACTCATTAGAATATTCAGCTAGCCAGGAGAAAGCTTTCAGGAAATAAATATCCTTTCTCGCTCCTTCCCAATTGGAAATGTGAATTCCTGATATATTCACAAAAGTATTTTTTACTGAGGCAAGTTGGAAATTTTCCTTCAATGTTTCCATCGCTGCTGGAAAACTCCATTGAATTGGAATATTAGGAGTATAGTGAATTTGGAAGTTCGACAAAGAGTAAACCCGGATTAGAGCTAAATGATAAGTTACACGCCTTTGCCAAAAGACTAAAAAAGTAATATCCTCTGACACATTTTGATAACCTTCACCCAAAATTACTTGGACTCTGGGAAATTTCCAAAATGCGAATTCCAGCAAAGTATGCAGTTCAAGAGGATTAACCGTCGTATTTCGAATTTTACCTAGATCGATACTCCCTCCAATGGAAGAATCTTGGACTTTGGTGCCGTTTGGAGATGGTCTTTCCGTCCAGTGAATGCACTCCTCTCCTTGATTATGTGGAGGGGGTAAATTTCTTAATGAAAAGAGACCTTTTCCTGCCCGCTCTTGATTAAAGCCTGGTTTCGGAAGAAGGTGCAACCAACCCGAGTGTTCTTGGTAATCAATGCCATTTCTAATTATAACTGGAACTTTACTTGCTTCCGCCCAATTAGCGATCGCTTCATAAACCCAGTTAACCAACTCAACCCCATTGTCACAATATGTGCTAAATTCATAATCATTTTTCATCCTTTCTGGCATGTTTAGCGTAATCTGTAGAATTATTTCCTTTTCGGGATATTTCTTAGGAAGCGTTTTTCTCATTAACATAATATATCTCAATTCATCTTGAAACGAAATGCTAGAGGGGTAAATCTTCAGTTTCAATCTTTTCAAAATCCATGTTAAATCTCAACACGAAAATCTTTGTCAGATTCAAAATTGACTCACATTTCTTCTCCATTATCAGATCAACTTCATTTGTTTGTGCAACCCTAAAGTTAATTTCTCGGGGAGGGAGAATAAATCCTATTTTCGTTTGATTTGCAATCCATCCCATCTTTTATTGAAGATTGCTCCCATTACAACGGGACTCAAAATTTGCTGGAATAAGTATTGGGATGAAAATAACTTTCAAATTGTCCATAATACTCTTTTTCCATTGCAACATTCCATTCCGCACAAATCCAATGAACTAATTTAAAACAAAACATAATTAATTTAACAAGTTTTAGTTCAAGTTTCAAGTGAAAGCTTACACTCGCTCATAATCACATTCCTAAATGTCCTCGCAAGCTGATTAACCTCAGGAATCAGATTACGAAAAGTTCCACTATAGCAGTCCAGATAATGGTCTCCTACAGAGGAGAAAGTAGGCATCGTAAAACCAAACCTGGAAATACTGTCATTCCTCTTATGAAACAAAAATTGTGGGTGAAGTTGATAAATAACTTGAGCCCTTTGCATCTCAACCCATTTTTGAGAAAACAGGTTAAACTCGTGACCCTCCCTGGTGACCATATCATGCCCTCTTAACACATCCAGGAACAAAATGACACTAGGAGATTCTCCTATGCTCTGAAGAAAATTCTGGTTTTTCCTCAGTCTCTTGCTAATGCTGGCTGAACATTTTATACGAGTAGACAAACTCGCCGTTGAGCGCAACCTTAATATGGAGAACTGTTTTCTTTTCATCTTTAAGTTCTTCTTTAAAAATCTCACAACCAATGGGTGTAACCGAAGTAAATTTCAATCCAAGAAGCATTGTAATAAATGGTGAAAGGATTCTTCACATTTGTTGTAATTTTCCCTCCATATGCAGATATGTGTTCTGCTTGTGATAACATGTTGTTTTTAGAAGAAGACAAAATCAACAAGAAAATAAATTCTAATGTACAATTTACTATTTACCTTCCCCAAGAAAAAACTTCTTGTTAAAGTAACCCCTATGATCTCTAAATAGGACGATGGCACTAAAAACATTTTTAAGCTCATTAGTTAAAACTTTGGATTTATTGGAAAAAGCAAATATGCTTTCGAATGAGTGAGATTAGTAAGATGGTCCATAAAATCTAAAAACAACAACAGCATATAGGTTACAGGATACATTATACTCAATAATTTTATAAAGAACCTTGCTGTAAAAGTTTTAGTTAGTTACTCAATTGCCAGGATTAACTTTGAGATTCTAAGTTGCTCCAAAATCAAGTTGACTTGAGGTAATTTTTAACCTCTATCCAATCTTGGATGGGCGTTCCTATACAAAATAGTTTAAACATTGTGTTTGAATGTATTTGATCAATATTCAAGGTACAATATAACAACAAATGTTATCCGTCCTTACTTATGTAATAGACAACTGATGAATTCATTTCCCCGAGTTTAGCCAACACAGCCATCCCCTCAACTTTGGATTCACTGTTTTCCATGAGGGTCTCATCGATAAAGTTGGTCACTTCATATATATTCCCGTCAAATGCTTGGAAAATTTTGTGTGCAGCTAACAAGGTGAACGTTACAATTAGAAGAGGCACAATTTTACTTTCTAAATTCATTGTAAATCACAATTCCATATTTATTTATATGGTTCAAGATAATATGAAAATATTTTCCAACAGAAGCTCAAGTAAGATACTGTGTTCGAAGTGACGCTGATGGAAAATACGAAAATTGCAGAAAATCCACAGATAATTTATGTACACGTTAATTAGCATGGTATCAAGTATTGTAAGCTTGAAGGGATGCGCATATCACTATACGGCGAAGATTTTCACCACTTCCTGTTCAGCTCGTTGAATATTATACTTCCAATTCTATACTAAAATTTAAGTGATATTTTTTAATGCAGGACGTACCAAGAAGTTGATTGTACAACGGATGTGGATGTCATATCTTGAAAAAGTAGAAAATTCAAATACCTGGTAAGCTGGTAACCTGGTAAGAAGTCCTTTGGCTTTTCCTCTCGCTTTGCAAAACAAGTCAGAGCAGCCGAGATATTATGGCTTATTTACCAGTTATTTCACGTAATCATTGTAACAAATGTTTGAACAGTATTACGCGTCATTCCTCATACTCACAATTCCCATCGATTTCAATAAAACTAGTATCATAGACGCCTGTAAACGAACAGTATTCTTTCTATTTTTTCTCGCTTAAATCAACTGTGGTTGATGAAATAAACGAGGAAAATTACTGTATAAAGTATGAAGATAAGTATATTAGAGAAATTAAATTAAATCTAACGTGTTGAGATTAAATATTGATTTGTTGAGAAAATAAAAAAAATATTTAACATCATCCACCTCGTCCCATTTACTCATTTACAGATACGTTTATGCATGTTTTTACACACTAAGTAGCCCAATTCTTGAATTTCAAATATAATTAGATCCATTTTCATCAAGAGCTATATGCTCAAGTATGCTCCTCGCTTATCACAAGCCTCAAAAATAATTCCATAGAAAATTCATTTTTTGTGGAATTCCAAACAGTTTTTTTACCGAGAAAGCCACTTGTTTCGTATCTTGTCATTTGTGTTTAATACACCAGGTATTTTTAAAATTTCTGAGACTAAAGCTCTATCCGTCATGTTTCTGTTGTGTGGTTGTGAAAATATTACGAAAAATATTTGAGCAGTATGTTACGTTCCGAGACTCGACTACGACTTGTTTTAGAGAATGATTGAGAGTTAATGCCTCCATTGGACCTTTTTTCTTAACTTGACCCGGCTATCTAGCAAAGCGCTCTGAAAATAAATGTGTCATTCCAAATATTAAAAATTTAATTGGCAGCTGTACATTTCCGACAAAAATATTCACACTTTATTCTAAATATTAAGATACATGGAATGAATGAACACGCAAGCTATCGTATTTTGTGTTCATTAAAATTAATTTGACACATACTAGCCTAGTGAAAGGGATATTTTACATTTTACAAAAAAGCAAGTATAGATGCAGCTCTTGGAATGCCACTACTCAACCAATAAAAGCGTCATACCGATTTATAAATTATAAATTGGAATTTGTACGCTTCGAATTCAAAACAAGCTTTATCTTTGCTCAACATGACAAACCTCTTAAAAATGCCAAAAACTCGATATTGAAACCCCACTCAATAAATTGATCCAAATCTGAACCACGTTAGCAGAACCGGCAGAACCTGAAACTTCCAGGATCCCTAGTTAAATCATTCTATACATTCGTAAATTTTATTGCTTAACTCACAAAAGTCCAATTAAGGCTATATGGTAAGTACACTTGAGAAAATATCAGTCTCACTACGTCCGAAATGTATTTACTCTGTATGTTTATGTGTAGGAAAATCCATTATGTATATTCCTTTCAGTCAATTGGTTTCCCCTAATTTTTAAACAAAAACTATTCAAGATTAATTTGATCTTGAGTTGTAAATAGGGGGAAAAATTGTATTATTTTACAGTTTCGACATAACACAGAATGAATGGGGTGAAAACTTGATTTGTAATTTGATTTTCTGTTCAAACGTTTAAGGTTTTTTACAGGTCCTTCTCCAATGACGCCTCTTGGTGAAATTATTTCACAAAATCCTGAAATTGGTCATACAGCTATTGATTGAAGTCTGGATACGGACCCCATATTATTTTGGGCTCCGCGCGTTACCCGACTCTGACTAATGTTGGTTGAAGTCGGGTTACGGTCCCCGTACTTTTTTCCAGACATTTAGTTGAGAACCTAACCAAACCAATTAGAAAGATATTTACAAACTTCCAGCTCAACGCTCACTCATTTTAATTTCTCAACTCACTTAACTTATTTTCCATTTTCAAGATTATTTTTTATTTAACAAAGCGTAGGTTGGTAACCCGACTCGGACCATTATTAGACAGAGTCGGGTTACGGACCCAATAAAAATGAGCAATCATATGGTCACATGATGTAATATTACTTAATTATTACTATTTGATATATCAGATATTTGATATAATGAGATATATCACCTGGTGCGTGGAATGGGTCGGTTCTGGTTCATTTTCCTTGCAAGCTTCCGCTTGATCCTTAAAGTTTTGGAAGAAAGCCGTTCCGGAAAACAGCCGCTCAACAGGGAAAAGCCGATGTTGCCACACTTGTAAATGACGGCTTCTCTCTAGTCACGTTAAGAATCACGGCAAAACAAAATGTTTGCTAACTACTAAATACTCCTTTCAACCTCGCAGTCAATCTTAAATTTGATTAACCAGATTAAATCTTTCATATTTTCATAATCGTGACCAGAGAGACGCAGTTTCGGAAAAAAGTCAAAGAATTGACAAAATGTGACCTACGTACTGTTACTTTGTTCTCATGCACTTGGCCAAAAAAACATAAATATGACTTGTGCAATACTCAAGTTCTGATAAAATTACTGTTACTTTGTCTAATCATGTAACCTGATTAATTTTTAACAGTCGAAAAATTGAAAGTAAACAATGTCAAGTATTCGAGATATAAAAACTACTTTTGAGCTAAAAATCGTGTCTATAAATTAGCTTATAGAGCTTCTCCAATCATGCAGAGACACTTGGCAGATCTGTTTTTGTCCATGAGATCAGATCAGCACCTATACGAACTTAAATGCGCCAGAGAGATGCTCTTGATGAAAAATTGCAGAAGTATAGCACATATATGTGCATGTCATGAGTAGCGAGAACATGAACATGATACACATTCTTGGGTTTGCGTTGAAATTATCCGTACATTTGTGTGTTGGCTTTAATAGCTTCACTTCACTTTTGGCTAAGCTTGAGTACACACGTTAATTCGCTTTGCTCCTGCGTCCAAACGCTAACCCATATAAGCTAATACACATAGTGCAATACACATTAATTTACTTTAAAATAATCTCCGTATACTCTTATAACCTGGAAAATGCCTAACAAGCGAAGACAAACAGAGCCGGATATTTCTGACAACGAATGTCAGAATACTAATGTTGTACCTATATTATTATGTAGAGCTTTTTATGTTTCTTTTGCGATCTGTATGTGAGCAAGAGTATGTTTCGTGTTTCCCCGTAGTTTCTGTCATTGAGAGAGAAGTGGCGATGTTTTCGTTTATCTGAGCACACCGACTTCTTGACGAAACGTACAGGGAACACATTCATTAATTCAAGAGAGAGCAGAGAGGATAGTGCTGGGGAGAGAAGCAAGGGATATTTTAATTTCAGTTGAATAAATAAAAATTCGAGATATACTTAATTGGAGTTGGAGTCAGATTATTTTTAACCATTAACTATCACCTGTGAGTACGACATAAACTAACTGCGCTTAGCATTTAGATTTATAACAACTAAGCAATCACGGAAAAATTTGAAACCTACTGAACTATCAGAAATAATGGAGAAACTTAACCAAATGAGTGATAAAAACATTAATCTATCAAAACAAGTGGAGAAAATGGTTTCTGATTTAAAATCCGAAGTAAAATCATCGCTGGACGAAATGAAAAGTGATCTACAATCATCCATAAACTCCCAACGGCATAAAATTATTACGCTTGAAGATAAACTGGAATCACTGGATTCAGAAGTGCTTCGTGTGTTTTTGGACCAAGACAAAATCAACTATGAGCTGTGCAAAATAAACCTTATTCAACTAAAGTGCAAAGAAATTCTAAATGAATCTAATGAAGCACTCTACAACCGAGTGAAACAAATAATAAACAGGATCTGTAAGAAAGAAATAGGCATCGATCAAGCCTACCAAATGGGCAAGCCAATCCAAAATGTTATACGTCCCATCAAAGTAAAATTCTCATCTATGAAAGACCGAGAGGAAACTTACGGTTCCAGGTTTACAATTGAGACACCAATGATTTTGTGCGAGGATCTTCCATACCAAATTAGGCAAGATCACGAAGATTTGAAGAAAATGCTGATACGGTATTCCACTGATTACCCTAACTCAACAGCACGAATCAACTATTATCATCGTTGTATCTTAACGGGTAATAAAATTACTACTGTGATACACGGCCACAAGAATGAAAGAGACGCAAGCGACAATGAAGCTGCGGAAATGTTTCCCGTCCGTAATCATTCGAGACCAAACAATGCGGATCACCACACTAAATCTACTCGTCGCACCTTCTCCTCTTATATTCTTCCTTTTGAAGACAGTATTGAGGACGACGAACCTGCTAGCAGTTCTGCGAATCCAACTACAGTCAAGCCTAGACAAGCATCAACAAATGAAGCAAAAAATCCAACTTTAAATGCAAAAACGAAACCTCTGCTAAACCACAAAATGGAAAACCGTCTTTTTTAACCAAAAGCAAAGAGGGAAGAAGCATACATTGAAGGACACTATTAAAGTGGGCCACATAAATGCGCCATCGGTAAACAATAATTTAATTGAAATTGATAATTTAATTTATGTAGAAAATTTTGATATACTGTGTTTATCAGAGACGTGTCTCCATAAAAATCAAGCATTCATTCCACAAGATGGTTTCAATGTTTTTCAATGTGTGTTTACAGGCATCCAGTATACCAAACAAGATCAATTGACGCTGATATGCATTGCCTTGAAAACACTTTTAATTGTCTTAACATGTAAGGCAACGACTTATTTGTTTTAGGGGATTTTAACCTTCTTGATAAATACCATCAAAAGATCGACACTGTCATAAATAAATTTAACATGGTTCAAATAATTGATAAACCCACGCGTGGCAAGAACATGCTAGACCTTATAATCTGTAACCGAGTCCAGAGTATCATAAAGCACAGAGTATTTGATGCAAATATTGCTGACCACCTATTAACCTATTTGTTGTTTGGGGCTGCTTATGCAACTCCTACATCACACATCCTTGCCTCGCAAGTGATTATTTTTTTCCCACTAAAGGAATGTGGGCTAATTACTCGGTGCACAATACGTCACAGCGAATGAGCAATATACACGTATTAACCTAGTAACAATTCCAGAAGTTTCTATCCACGTCATCACATCCGGTTCTGGAGAAATCCATCAGCGTCATCCCTGCCGCTTCCAGAGGATTCTCCAGCTTGGATGAAAGTCTCATCCACCATCTCCACCATACATTGCTGTGGGTATTTAAACCCATCTCGTCCTTTAATTTGTGTGTCATTGTAGATCTAGATTTAATTAAATAAACTTTTCCTCTCTGTTGTTCATTAAGAAAATTATTGCCGTGTAGCATTTTATTTTCATTTAGAGCTGTATAAAAACGCTCATCATGCACTGACTGATCTTTGGCAATTTTATTTTCTTTGAAACTTCGTTGTGCAACAGCCCAGTCCGGGTCGTTCCTGTTTTTCTCCGGCAGTCCTTCCTTATTCAACCGCGATTCTCTTTGACACCCGCGGAGGGTACGAGTTAGGCCAACTCTGCTCTCCTCGTTAGTCTTGTGGGTAAAACTCACATACTTATTAATTGCACATTAATATTAAATAGCAATATTTGAAAATATACTAGAATAGGATCCATTACATATAATAAATAGGCAGCCGTAATTGAGGTAAAACTAGTTCTCACGTCTCTGTTGGCTTCATCAATACGACCACTAGAGTTAATTGGGGCGCTGACTTATCCGTAATAGGTTATGCTGTGTCCCCTGTGGGCAGTAAAAGATCTTACCATATTTTTCGAGGAATATAGTCTCTGCTAGATTTTTTAGAGTTTCAATTACTTATTCTTGTTGTTTCCTCATGTGTCAGTCGTTAGCCCTATAGAAATAAAACGGGCATTCAAACTAAGGGTGCGCCGTGAGTTGCTTCAGAGAGCTTTAAATCTCATGGAAAGAGGCAATTGATAAGTCCTAAGGCATATTTCTGAAAGAAAATATAAGTAAGACCCTTTTAGAATTTTCTCCAATAATTGTTATTAATATCTCAGGATTTTTCTCATATATATCAAACATTCTTTGCTTCACATAATCATGCACTTCATTGCATGATCTTATAGTTATGTCCACATAAATGGACCGAAATACAAGGTCCAAAGGAGACCCTGTTAAAAGAGATTTGGAAGCAAACCTAAAGCAAGCAAAGCATTTATGTCGGCTCAGAGCCACTGACAAATTTGTTCCAACTCCAGACTCTTCCTTTGAACAAGGAATTAATAGAGACCATCCTCTACCTGAAGGAAGCCATATTTTTGAGTCGACCACATTTGCTGAATTCGTTGATTCTCCACATTTAATAGCATCACCAATTCATGCAACTCCACCCACGTCTGCCCATTCTCACGTGCAAGGTCACCAACAACCCAAGAGCCAGACTTCATCTCAAGCTCATACTAGTAAAATCACAATTCCCAGCAGTGTGAATATTCATAAATTAGCTCCCATCGCTGAGAATGTGCCAGTAAAAACTAGACAATCCTTACCAAATTTAAGACAGGATACGCGACAAAGAGATATAACTCTCTCGTAATCTGTCCTCTTACTAGACCAAAAATGTCTGAAAAGTAAGCCTCAAGAAGAAAATTCAAGAACTGCTGAACAAAGCATTTTTGGTCGCAGTCCGAGAGTCCAGCGTTCTCCTGAATTTGGATCTACTTTTTCTTCCATTGTACCACCAAGTCAGTCTTATCGTGAAAAAGCTGACGAGTCATTTGACTCATTAGGTGAAGAAACACTTGGAAACCTTGAGGAATTCTCTCATGCATACGCTTCTCGTGTGCAGAAAGATATTGATAAACTTGGTTACTTTTTCGGTTTGCAAGTACATGAGGCGTCAGCACCTCCACCGACTTCAAGCACAGGCTCTTTATATTCTTTGCCTTTTGAGAAACCTCTTATTAATCTGTCTAAATTTACACATACTCCTGCTAGGGTAATATATAGTCAGGTTAAACGTCTACCTAAAGTTGATAGCCAGACAAGTCCAATTTTTCACGCTCCGCAGACGCATGCGTTCATCGCATGCGCATATACAAACCAGTACATTACGTGATCACGCTCAGTCTCAAACTTCTCCTACCATTTTCTCACGGCATTCCGTCCAAACTACTCCTCCTCCTGTACTAAAGCATAAAAAACTCAAACCTTTCCTCCGGTGCAAAAGTCAAAATATCTTCAAACTTCTCCTTTTCAAACCAGCTCCAGTTCTAAATACAAACAAACTAGCCCTAACATTTCTGACCTTCATACAAGGAAAACAGAAATAATTCCACCTTTCTACCCTGATTTACATTCCTGACGATTCGTCTACGCAAACTAGCCAATTCTCTCCTAAAGCACCTCCTACCAGTTCTTATTCCACGTCAACCAGTCCTTTTATCACACAAATTAATACTTCTCCAACTTTTACTCCCTCTTCTCCTTCTCACGCTTCACCCACTCTCATCATGTCTAATTTCACTTTCACGTTTTCTTTCCTTCTCAGCAAATTGATGGAAATATTGATATTGTATAATATTGACAAGCTTGAACAACTTATGGTAACAGCGAAAATAAATGATAGCACTGAAAAACTCGGTGCGCTTGCCCTGTATCTATCAGGCCCAGCCGAGCAGGCTTACAACCTCTGTCTCACGAGGAAAGATAACAATTGGTAATCTAAACGGGAGCTTGGAGCTTCCAGTAATAATTTTTAGGTAAATCAATTAAAAAAAAACAAATACAATCGTAAAAATTTCGCTCTTGAATGCACCTTCTGGGGGGTCTGGGGAAGGGGCAAAGTTTCAAAACTGACTAGTTTTTTGGCACGTAAGATAACCTTATTCTTACCATCAAAGCATGCGTCATATGGATCTACCGAGTTTGCTTTGAATTTTAAAACTCGCGCGCTCATTAAAATGCTTATTGACAATTTATAGTCAAGCCTTTTAATGCTTTGGGGGTTCGGATAGGGTTGTCTTACGTGCTAAAAAAACTAGCCAATTTTGAAACTTTGCCCCTTCCCCAGACCCCCCAGAAGGTGCATTCAAGAGCGAAATTTTTACAATTGTATTTGTTTTGAGTCGATTTACCTAAAAAATTACTACTGGAAGCTCCCGTTTAGATTACCAATTGTTGTTTCCTCGTCAGTAAAGAAAAGTATACTGCTAAGCACACGTATTTGCTTGTGAAAACCTATTTACTCGATAGTTTCAAGAGTAAAACGTCATCTGAGGAATACATGCAAACGTTACGTGATCGAAAATATCACTCAAATGAGACCTATGAGGCATATTATTTTGATATTCTACAATTGTGTAATCGTGTAAATTCTTCAATGAGTAGTCCAGATATCATTCAATGTTTATTGCGAGGTTTCCCAGACTCTCTTGCTGAACGTATTCATGCTAAGGAAGTAACATCTGAGTCTAAGGTGTTAAAACAACTTATTGCTCATGCGAAATTTGAATCCCTCATTGGACGCAAACGTAATTTCTCGCAAGACATTAATACTATAGTGACTGAAGCCGTCACTAAAGCCTTGGATAATCTCCAGGTGAACGAGAAAAGTGAGGATGCACAATCTGATAGCCCAATCTGCTTCTTGA
The DNA here is from genome assembly GCA_027743935.1 of Sinodicranocentrus sp. ZH6. NCBI lineage: Eukaryota > Metazoa > Arthropoda > Collembola > Entomobryomorpha > Entomobryidae > Sinodicranocentrus > Sinodicranocentrus sp. ZH6. The sequence goes on from JAHZNA010003562.1 coordinate 12,780, forward strand.
GTCGGTTAATTATGTGCATAACTAAGAAACAAAGGCAATCACTCGCATAAATCTGACAAGACACGAAAGCCTTTTCATAAACCATGGTATGATAACTCTCAATACACACCTTCTGTACCATATCACAATGGTCCGTTTCGACCATTTCCACTCAGCCGTCACATGGTTATCGGCCTTTCTATGGTGCTCCGCGTCCGGCATTTCGCCAGCCGCATCCAGCATATCGAATTCCACCTCCACCACAATATATTCGTAATTCTCCTCGTCGTGCTATTCATCACATTGAGGATGAGACTCCAGTGGATGATAGTGATCCACATATGGAATATTATTACGAACCATACTATGAAATGTCTGATACATATTATCCACCGTATGCATACCCAAACTAACTACCGTTTCTGAAGCTGACGAGTCTTAAGGCACGCATACTTCTTCTCCATTCTGTAAGCTTGCCTTCACTTTAAACCATATCTATGTTTCATTAATTCCTCACAACATAAGTAAAGGCCACACTCTCCTTCCATCAACAACTCGATTGAAAAGCATTAATGGCATATGTACCTCCACAAATTCAACTAACGTAGTCTTCGGATTCAAGGACATTTACCCTCGTTTTAAATTTAATTTTGTTATCTGTGATGTCAGTCGACCTTTAATCGGAAATGATATATTAGCAAAGCTTAAAATCACCATTGACTATAACCTCAAATGTATTATGTATAAAAATGTTCAAATTCCTTTCTATCTCCATTCGAGTGAATTACCAACCCTAAATTCGACTACGCATTCTAATCCTGATTATCATAAATTATTTCTCCCTATCAAATTTCATTGTGCTCATTTCAAATACTCTCATTTAAGAATTTTTATACCTCTTGACAATGTTTATTTTGAACCTTCCGAAAGATTAATGGAAACTTTTAACATCCTTGTTCCTCCATTGTATATAGGCAACTCAGGCTATGTGAACATCCCTATTCTAAATCCTGACACTTATTTAAAATCACTTCCTAAAAATATGACGTTTGGAACTTTGTCTAAAATAAATTATGTTTACTCCATACGTACAAAATTGCCTTTAAAACCTAAACCCAACTCAGCTATTTTAGATTACTCTTTTGACATTAATACTAAACTCCCACCGGAAGCTAAAATGACAATTCAAAATTTAATAAATGACTATACTGACATATTTGCTTTCAATGAAACCGACATGGGCACCTACACGGGTCCTGAAAAATTACGCATTGACACAGGAGACAATCCTCCTATTAATTTGCCACCTTATCGAAAGTCCCATACTGAACGACATATCGTACGTGACTACATTCAAAAATTTATAAAAGCTGGAATTTTAGAAGAAGCATCTTCTGACTATGTTTCCCCCATTTTTCTTATCAAAAAGAAAGAGCAAGGAACTTATAGAATTGTTATTGATTATCGACAATTAAACATGAACACTAAAACACAAATTTTTCCAATGTCACGTCTCGCTGACATTTTTGACTTTCTTTACAACGCTAAATTTTTCAGTAAAATGGATATATCTAATGGTTATTACAATTTTCTTGTCGACGTAGAGGATCGTCACAAAACTGCGATCATCACCCAAGATGGCGCGTTCCAATTCAAGCGATGTTCTCAAGGCTTAAAAAATAGCCCTGCTTTTTTCAATAAAATTTTAAGAAAAATCTTTTCATCCTTTTTATTTTCCAAATGTTTAATATATTTAGATGACATACTTGTCTTTGGACATGACTTAACCACTCACATGACTGCTTTACAGTCTGTATTTGACAAATTGCGAATTAATGGTTTGAAACTGAAGCCCTCCAAATGCTCCTTCGGATTATAACGAACTATTAATTCTAGGACATAAAATATCGGATAAGGGAATTGAAGTTGATCCTTGCAAGGTTGAGGCTATGGTTAAAATGCCGGCTCCAACTAATATAACTGAAGTTCGTGCTTTCAATGGCATGACTTCCTGTTATCGTCGTTTTATACCAAACTACGCGACTATTTCAAAACCATTAAATGACTTAACTAAAAAACATTCTAAATTTGAATGGTCCCCCCAATATCAAATATCTTTTGAACTGTTGAAAGAATTCCTAACCAAAGCCCCTATTTTGTAACAATTTAATGTAGAACTTCCCGTAAAAACCTTTTGTGACGCTTCTGCGTATGCAGTAGGTTGTGTGTTATCACAAACTATTGACGGAAAGAAATCGTAATCGCTTATGGTTCACGACTTCTTAATCCGGCAGAGACAAAATACTCCATTGCAGAACGAGAGTGTATTGCAGTTTTATTTGCTTTACACAAATTCCACGAATTTACTCACGGTCGTCAGGTGACCGTGGTCACAGATCATCACTACCTATGTAGTCTCCTCAAGACTAAACATAGCAAAAATTTGAGAATTGCTCGCTTGGCGCTTACGCTTCAACAAGAAGATCTAAAACAATTGACACCTATAGAAACATAATTTATTAGCTAGAAACCGGGAATGCGCGGTAAAATTATGATAACAGCTGCGCCGTTTTTGGTAGTTAAGTTTACTGCATTTATGAGCTTCAAAGTTCCTCCATTATTGGTTTAATGGACGGATTAACTTTACTGTACGTGGATTTGGATAAATATTTTATTTATAATTTCTGACTGTACGATATTAGAGGAAAACATTTTATTGTTGAATCATGAAGAAGTAATTCCTGGGAACATCAATAAAACATCATGCGAGAAATGATGGCGATATATTTTGCATGATTTTTGAACTTTACTTTCGGCTGCAAAATAGAAGAGCAATTTGACATATTTTTTGTGTTTTCTTATGACTCAAGCATTCTAGCTTTCTAAGATGTACACACTACACACACGTAATAAAATATATGAGATATTTTTCTCTATGAACAGTTGCAAGTAATTACATTAGCACAGTTCAGCTTCCATCATTGTGCAATGTAAACCACACATACAGTCAACCGTAAACTGTTTTAGTTTTAGTTAGCCTGTTCCTTAGAATACTTAGAATGAATTACTTAGAATTACTTAGTAAAGTAAAGTAAAGTTTTACTTAGAATGGCCAAATGTAAAAAATTAAATATAATTGGAAATGAGATGGAAATAGAAATAGTCTATACAATAATTATGCTCTTCTCTAGTGAAGGTTGAAATATAATTACTTCTAATCTTACAGACAGACGGAGTGAGGTTCGCCCTACGTCAAGGACGCGTATTAATCTCATTGTGTATTAAATTAAATTATATGCATGTAAATAATATAATTGTTAACGCAAGTAAATTGAAAATCTTGACCATCAATAACCTTTTTTTAAAAGCTTTTCACTAACAACTTCCCCTAATGTGTGTGGTTCAATTATTTCTTTGAAATCTTTTTTATTTAAGGTTAGATGGATACATGCGCGGATTTAGACAAACGCAAACGTTGTTGACAATTTGACAATTTGGTTGGCTGAGGTGAGGTATGTAGTTAGTTAGATAGTAGCTGGCAAGAGAGACGTACGAGAGACTCGAGAGAGACAAGACGGAAATATATAAGTTCTTGGATATATTAAACAATTAATTAGTTACTGTAATAAAGTTGATTCTTGTTATTGATTAAACTGAGATTTCAAACAACTGATTAATACTACACTGCACGGACTATTTAAGGAAGATTTAGATCTGTTTTGAATAGGAGTTCAAATCTGTGATACATATTTCATTAAGTTGAACTCACCAACATTAGGCTACACAATCGTGTCATTCAGCACATGTTGGACTCTGTAACATTTTGGTGCCTCAATTGTGGATGACAGTGAAATAGTTCAGTGACAGTTCAGTTAACAGTGAAATAGTCGTAACGCAGTAACTATCAATTTCAACATGGATGGTGGTGACGCAATGAGAAGGTCAAAGCGACAGACGAATCCTCCTCAACGCCTGGGCTACAGTCAACGTGGTATTCCAAAGGAAACAATTTTCGAAAGACCTCACACGGGAGGTCAAAGGGCACCACAAGATAGCACAGAGCCAGTGCACGGGCACATTGGGATCAGGGTCATGGCAAGATTTTTAGGACTTCCTGCGTGAGGCTGGAGTGGGGATGCTTGCTTTGCTGACGTGAACAAGGATAACACCGGAATTATCGAGTTTTAGCACTACGATGATTTGAAGTATGCAGTCAAGAAGTGAAGGACTCCAAGCTCGTGATGTGAGTGTGAATTGTTTCAATTGTATCAGGGAGAAACCTCAGACAGTGACCTTAAAGAAGATAACTAAAGCGCCAGTAGTAGTAGCCGTGGTCGATCACCTGGCTGTAGCCGTTCCCCAGAAGGATTACGAGGTGCTCATAGTCTAGCTCCAAAGCGGAGTACAACTCGAAGCAGATCCCGCTCCGCTGTTAGTCGTTGAGTCTTCAAGTCTTCACGTACAACAGGAAACTGCCCTATGCGTCCTGTCGGATAGAAAAATTTCATGACACTTGTTTCTGAGCCCTTCAGCACTGAATCTTTGAATCCATGCAAGGTCGGTTAAAAAAATTTTCGATAATGATAATGGGTCTCTTGAAAACCAGCAGGGGTGCATGGGTCTCATGAAGTGGACCAGGACCAGTAGATTACCAAACCTAACCAAAGCAGTAGCTTGCTTGCGGTAGAAGTAAATCGAGGTGGGTCCCCAGTCCCCACCCAGCCAACTCAATTACTCATACACAGACGTTGGTTTCAGACATGCATATCTCTTTAAATTTTGATCATTAGAACAAACATAAGCCTTTATGTGCTCTGAAAATGCTTGAAAAAAATCAAACAAACAAAATTCATCAATTACCAGTGATTGAACTCACATCTGCACTATCTGAGTCCACACCCTAAAGTCAGCACCGCCGCCTCCGCCTAGAAATAGGAATGAGATTTTAGGCATGTATTTTATCCATATCCATTTTATCTATACCAGAACGCTCATTGTGCACTAATCACACAAAAGATTTAAAAAGAGTCGATTATTCAATTTCGTACCTAGTACCTACACACTGGTTGGTACATTGACATTTCAAAAGGTGGAATCAGTGAGTTGGGGTTTAAAGTTTTAGACATTTGTCCGACTCCGCAAAATCTGTCAACTGACGAACTAAAATAAACAGTCAGTTTCGGTTTCTAGTTGTCGCGTTTTGTACTAATCACCAAAATATTAAGCACCGAATCAGCAGAGATGCCGAATTCCAGGCCTTTTCTATTTGCATTACGAATTCCGAATTCTTCACTTCAAACTATTTACTCGGGCATTAAAAATTCCGAATTCCGGAATTCAAATTCCACTAAATTCCTTGTGAATTCCAAACAAATCTATGATCGGTTAAGTTTAAGTAAAACCAAAGTTTAT
>JAHZNA010003563.1:0-12541 GCA_027743935.1 Sinodicranocentrus sp. ZH6
AAGGTGATCCTCTTCCCTTCAAGTTGAAAGTTTTATATGGGACAAGGGAGATGCGTAATATACTCAGGCAAATCCAATTAAGAACGATATTATTTCCAAGCTTCCTTTGTCATCTTGTCCAAAATGATAAATAAAAGTAGAAACCTTCACAATTCTGGAAATTCAAAGTGGAATGAAATTTCATGAAATATCGTGAATGAATCCCAGTTCCACGTCTCAATAGTGAGTGTTACACAATCAGGGAAATGGCCAAATTCTCACTCTCTTTTTGTTTTTCCTTTTTGACCTTTTACTACATGGGAGGTAGTTGCAACTCAAATATCCCATTTTCACTCACTCTCTCGAGGCATGTAGAAAAAAGAGTAACCTCGTATTATTATTACTTGACTATCATTAATTTTAATATGGCGAATTTTCTAAAACTTTATATGTATAATTAAGATTAGTCAATACGTATTCAAAACGGACTAGGATCAAGAATGCATATATTGTTTCTATTTACATCATTATTTTTTGTAATATGGTTATTCCCTATAATTGATAAGTGTACAGCAAGTACGTTTACTTGTTCAATGTATTTTGTCTATGGCAAGTTTGATGAAGGGGAAAAGGTCATAAAGCGCATTTTTTTAGATTAAAGGTTTGATCATATTTCAGAGTGGAAAGTCAATAGTGTACTGTTACGAAAGGGAAATAGTTGATTTTGTACAAGCCTGTCGGATTTTTTGTTCAATGCTCTTAAAAGATTAAAGAAAGTGCTCAGGCATGCGAAAGTAGATAAGATGCTATTGACGTTGACAATATTCCGATTCATCAGAGACACAAAAGGGTTCATAACAACAAAGAGAAAAAAATGTCTCTGTGTGAGAGTTGTCTTATCTTATTTACGTTTGGCTTGAAGTGATACAAATTATAAGGAGTATTTGGTATTGTCTAGTTTCACAAGTGGCAGATATAAAGAGACAAGAGAGCAACATGTAGTGAAAGAGGAGACACTTTGTATACGTTATTGCACTCTTCTTTTCAATAACGGATAGCTTAAAAGTAAAAGGGAGCGAAAGAGACAAGAGCGATTTTGTTTTCTCTCTTGATATTGCTCTCCCCTTTTATCAAGGGTTAATACACATCCTTGAAGATTTCAGGGAAATGGAGTTAAGTAGAATGGCGCACAAGCACTTTTAAAAGATTCTTTGGAAAGTGACGAATGAAGTGTGAGCTCAGCGAGAGACTATTTTTGGCTAAGAAATGAAACATGGAGATTCCCTTTTTGCATGATTTTGAATAATATAAATGAGCAGTGGGAGTAATGCAGTGTGAAAGTAGTTGTGGGATTGGTATTCATGTTGGTTTTTGGTATATATTTAGAATTTCGATTTTGTTATGGGGAAAATAAGTTTAAGCATGGTTCAGTGGTTTTAATATGATTAGCATTTACAATATACAACATTTTTGTACATTGTGTATAAGGATTGGGGTTTATTTACAAAGAGTGAGTTAGAGGTTGTATGTATTGGAATAGGAATACTTATTTAATATATAAATATATACATATGTTATATACCTGTATATGCCTAAGGTAGTGTTTACACAAGTATACAATCTTTTAACCATTTAGGCTTTCTTTTAGGATTTGTAAAATCTGTTGGGAAACTGTTGCATGTTTTTCCTTTAGTTTGCCAACGTGGGAAATTACATTGTATTGTCAGACCCTCGTGCAAAATCCTTTGGTTCAGTTGGACATTTCAACATTTACCTTAGAAATGAATATATTTACGTTACAACACTTACAACTTTGACCATTGCACTGCCAAAGAGAAATTTCTGTTCTATTTTAGTTTACAGTACAATACTAACTTAGTATCAAGACACGGATCAAACTAGCAGTACACTTTTGATGTACATAAAATTTATAATGTCTTTAAAGCTTATCAAATTTTCCAACGAGTATATGAATGTAATTAGGGTATTCTGGGTATGAGTATTTTTATGGAAATTTAAAGTAATACGTACACTTTAAATGATGTCCTCGTATTTATGCTAATTATAGTCACACCAAATCTTTATAAAGGTATACATTTCACGGTGGGTTTATCCAATTTGGTATATAGTTTAGTGGGAGTAGTACTGCTAGCAAATCACGTCAAGCTTGCAATTTAATCCATGTGTTTAAGTGTTTATCATTTGCAACCTTTCAGACAATTCAAGGAGAGGAACTTGTGCGCAGAATTTCGTCAATTTGATGTTTGATCTCAGTATTTTAATACAAGTAGTAAAAAACCAAAGGTGCTGCAGTAGATTATAAACAGTATATCATATATCCATTAAATCGTAATTTAAAAATCTACCTATAATCCTCGCTCTCCTCTCATGCTCTGCCAAACGTTTGCTTTCTTGCATGTAAATTTGGTTGCGTGAAAGGAACAGAATGTTTTACTCTTTTATGAAAAATGATATCCCTACATGATTCCCTTCTCTCCAAAGAGATTGCATTGCATGACCTAAAAAATCCCCAAGATTATCGTTATTATCTCACTGTTAGTCGTTTCACTTTATTAGAAAAAAATCCGTTTTCCCAATTTCCCGCTACAGTACACGCCTTTTAGTTTCACGATAAGCTTTTCTCAATAAGCTTTTTCCTCCAACTCAGCGAAAAAAGGGGCTTAAACCGTTTAGTGAAATATCAAAGTTGGTGATGATTGACATTGGGAAACGAACTTGGGACTCGAATGAATATTCATCTCGCGTTCCATCTCCCGTCACTTTGGTATTGAGACTGAAAAGTGGAAATACGAGATATGCCTTGAGTTTAAACTACCCCTGAGCTGTATCCGGTCCCAGTTGGAAGTATAAAAAAATGATGTGCCCTATTTTACATACATTTATGCAGGATCAAATGGGCTCAAAAAAATCCGTATAAAATTTTTCTCCTCGTATCCTACTCAATATGAAAATCCCTTCTCAAACGCATTACATTTTGTAGATCCCAACAGAAAAAGAAATTTCCGTAGTTTCCATTCAAACCGTGGAATTTGAAAGAGGCGGATGTACGAGCTCGTTTCACAGAATTATAATATTATTGTGTGCGAAAATATATTACCGGCGACGGACAACTTTCTTCTTGGGCGATTTTTTTCTCCCGTTCCCAACTTCATCTCGTAAATCCACATGTGTATTCGCTCCGTCGAATTTTATTACATTCCATAAATAACATTTTTCTTTATTCTCTCCTTTTATAATCCTCACTTTTTAGAATTGTATACTCCCGCCAAAGTCCCACATTGGTATTGAATTGAAGACAGACTTTACTCGTCCTAGTTAAGCCAATGTCGACTTTCACTTTACTATTTACTAAATTACACCCTGGAGAAAGCATTAGGGATCAAAGTCATGTTTACTTAATATAATACTTTGCATGACCTATGAACTTTGGCATGGATGTGATTTGCTCAATTGTAGCTTCGAGCAAAGTTTTCATTTATTACAATGGAGCCTCTTATAATGCTCATCCTTTTCTGAAAAAGACGTGTGTGAGGAGATGTGCTGTTTTTGTTCATAAAGGATAAAATGACACATAGCCTTGAAACATGTTGGAAATGAGCTTTTCTCAGAAAAAACAATCATCCAAGCTTTTTCAGTCCAGGAAATAGGATACGCTTCAGACATACATTGCCTCGTCTAACTTTCCCTTTCCAGCAAATTCTCATTTTTTTAGATCCCATCTTTCATAAGGATAAAAGCAGAGATTTGTATTGCTTTCATTACATCCATGCCATCCGACAGTTGTTGCTACTGCTTTCACCAAAGCTGGGCTCATAAACGTAGTCAAAGCGTCAGCAGATTTAGGAAGAAAAAAACCCTGCATCACTTTTTTGCATAACTTTCCTTTCAACATGAATGTCCTTTTTACTCTAAGTGATCTAAATAATTCGACATCCCCATCTATCCCGACAGATACTTTCACTATACTAGAAAACACCTGGTGATTCACGAGGATTTATTTCAGCCTCAAGTGAAAAAAAGATTTCATTGAGAGGACATCCAGCCTCGAAGGATGAAAATGGTGCCAGGGATGTTTTGTCTAAGCTTGATGAATTGCTACTAAACTCTTCCATTCCGAATCCTTGAATGTTAAATTAATTTATAGCTTTGCTCTGTCCCCTTTTAGTACTATTCCAATGGCGCCATTAACTTTGACCGAGACTGGTAGATCGCATATTGCTTTTTATAGGTTGTCAACTTTTTCTCTCCCAAGCTGGATGGCGCTTCGTAGAAAAGTGAGAGATCCTTTTCATGATACTTCCAGCCTATTCCCTTGTCCTCACTAATAATCCTGTCTCATTTGTGTCTATTAAATAATTTAATTTTTCCCCTCTCGAGATCTTCTCTCGGATGAAAAGTTATTTCATTTCTTGGCTTCATGATGTTTTTCATCCTGTATGCTGTATCTCCTTTTTTACCTAACACACCATTGACGTAGGAGATAAGCTACCTACTCTTGTAGCATTCCTTTGATAACCTATTTTTATACGTTTTGGGAGCAAACAGTTCTCTGAAAAGGTGTGTGTACATTCAACTTCTAAATTGAAAACAGCCACTTGCCTCTATCTCAATAGCTATCTGTAGCCATGTTAAACTTTTCTGGATGAGTTTTTTTATTATAAAAAAAGTTTCACCTTAATGGGCAGAATGTGAACTGAGTAGTGAAAGTCGATGTAAAAAAAAGGAGTCATGTGAGATGAAAGGAGAGTGAACAGAGGATTCTTTTTTTCTTAGAGTTCTCTAAATTTTTTTCTCCAGAAAGTCCTGGAAAGAGCACTTTTCTACTTACATGGTAATTGTGAAACTGCTAAAGAATTTATTTCTAGAAAAGGGTAAAAGGTATTTGCATATTTTCTCTGTTGCTTAAAGTGTGAAATGGAGAAGGCGAGGAAGTTGGTTATTTAAAAGCAAAATGAGATTTTCTGCATTTTCTCTCTCCTCCTTTTTGTATTCATTACGAAATCACGTGATACATAATATTTTATAAGGAATCCTCTCAAAAAGATTGTTTTGCTCGCGTTAATTATCACAGCAGTGTTTTCCTCCCACTTGAGAACAAAACAAAGAGCTTGGCACGAGTGTTTTTGAAAGTTTCTCTTATTTTATTCCTCGTCCAAAATCCCAGTTATTTGCTTTCCATTGAGTGAATTTCCTAGCGTAACATCCCCCCATTCTCCCACTTAATTACTCTTCCGGTTGAGATAAATCCATCCTATGAGATTAGTCGAAGAGAACCAAATGGACATTTGTAGAGCAAGTTTTGATGATAATGGCAGGCTGGAAATGTGGAGCGAGGAGAAATCCCACTTGAGTTTATGCTCCTCTCTACAGGAAGAATGCAGACATATAAGTATTTTTGAATTATAAAGTTTGTTAAAAGGATTCCAATGTGAAATTTGGTTTTCTCTCTCAACTCTGCACAACAATAATTTCAACTCGTTACGAGCGCCCTTGTCACTTTACCAAGAACATTGTTTGTGCCGACGAAAACTAGATTTTATTTCTCGGGATTGTTATTGCTTCTTCACGGCTCCTTGATTTGTTCCTTTCTTACAAGTTTTTTGCGAAATCTAATGCAATTTCTCAGGGTGAAAGCATATATGCCCTCGAGATGACCCTTTTACAGGTTGAAATGCCAAGACAGAGGCATGTGAGATAAAAAGAAAAGCAAATTCCGTTGTTCTGTTTTTCTTTCTGTTACGCATCAAGAGAATCCTTGGAAGTAGTTTGGGGCTGAGGGAATGTCAATGTTTCAAATTTTAGGAAACTTGTGTAATCTTATATTGTATACTTATGAAAGAGTATTACGTCAACAGAGTTTACACAACAGTAAAAAAATTATCATGTAAGCTAGCTATGTATATTTGTGTAAATGTGATTGTGATTGTGAATATATGTGAAAAACATAAGGGAATTGTATTATTAATAGACTATATTTAGCTAAGATATAAATGTACATGTAAATATGCTATGCTGATATCTTTATACTACAGATCGAATCAACAAACTCGTCCGTCTGTGAGGAAATTCTACCAAAATAGCGTCCGTTCCCGACCACTGAACTGCTATTGCTATGAATTATGCATAAGGCTTGATTCTATTCTTCTCCTTGTGTCTAAATAAACATATGATATACTTTTAGTTATATTTGATGTAAAAATGAGTGTTTATATCTATTGCTAAGATGGAGAGTTGACTATTGTGTCATTGTCATTTACAATCATTAATGAAGAGACGCACTGCACTCCTTATCTTGTCCTAAATATGGACTCATTCTTTCAAGAAGTGCATAAATTAGTGTAAACATTGTAAATATACGTGGAACTATAGGGTTGCATAATGAGGAGGAAGGTTTTGACGTAATTTGACAGGTACTTAAGTGCGGAGAAAATCCTCTTAATTTTTGACGAATAGGAAGATCACATAAGTTATACAGGTTTCTTATGTCCTTATGCAAAACATACGCGAGCCATTGATGCTAATGTAAATGGAGACGTAATGGGAAAAGTATTTAGTTTGACGTGGAAAATTTCATGTAATAAATCTGTGTTGATGATAAGTGACGCACATTTACCACTCATTCTTCCTCCATACGAGGTTCTCTCGGCAGAGCTCTGCAGAGGGAACAAAAAAACTTGTGAAGAGAATTCTCAGAATCATAAAAATAATCACAATCCTTCTTTTTATGCTGGAGCCAAATAAAGAATGATTGAGAAAGCTCATTTGTTATGAACTCACTTCAGACACCACTAAAGCGTCCGTTGAGAGACTGGCAAGAAAAGAAGGATGAGTCAGGCTCGGCTCTTTCACTGGAGTGGAGAGAAAAGAAAGAAAACTGGAAATGGAGTAAAACGAGGTAAGAGCGTTAAAAAAATGTGAATGAAAGGAAAAAAGGTCGGATTTTATTCGTTGAACTATACTTACCCACTTGAGTGGGTGGGTGGGTGGATAATAAGAATATCAGTCATGGGGTAACAAGACTTGATGTGTTTTTCTTTCATTCCCTTTGGGTTTTTATGACTTTATGAAGTCGACGAGTGATTCTTTTCATGTCTTAAGAGGGCCACAAGACACAATGATCATCAACCTTGTTCCAGTACACAATCGTTTCGCTCTGGTTGACACGCTTAAATGTGCTCCTGCAATGACCGCAGAGTATGTTCATAATATACAATCCAAGATTTTATTTTTTTACTTATGTATAGGCAATGGGATCCCAATAAAGTAAGTTTTGGGAAAAACGTCAAAGTAGGTGGTATCGGTATCGGAAAACGCCAATATTTTTTTCGTGTGAGAATAAGTACTATAGAACATAGCAGATCTGTAGCAAATTTGTGGTATACAGTATTTGCTACATATAAATTGCCGCACGGCTTGAATTTTCGAACAGACTTGGTAATTTTTCATAGAAAAAATCCAGTATTTTAATACCTATTAAAATTTTATCAGCACTGTGATAGGTAGCAACTCGATTTCTTTCTTACTCGCTAAACCCAACCTCGGCGTATTTTTTCCCAGAGCATATTTTCCATTTTTAGAGAAATCAGTGAGAATACATTTTGACTGGAGGATATACATGCCAACCCATTTCAGAATATATTCCAGGTAGTTTTCCTTCGAAACCGACATTTCCTCCGTTTTCTAGGCAAACTAGAATAGAGATGATGTGACAGTTGTATTGCCACAGGGAGAACGGATGAGAGAACAGGAAAAAAATACCAGATTGCAGCTGAGGTCTCAAAGGACATTCCAAGGATAAATTAAATGCGAAATACTTGCCTTGCCGTAGTACTTGCAAAAAACAAACAATAAAGTGACTGCATCAAACGATAGTAGGGAATGAGCGCATATGTATAAAATGGTTAGGAAATGGAGACAAAATCATGGGAAAATAGCAGCCGCTTGAGAAGCACATCTATTCTCTTGTGACTTTCCAAAAGAAGAAAAAAGTTCATGCAGAACGTATAAATGCGGATATTATGTGCTTTTGAGAAGAAAAAAAACTTTTTAAACGTTAGGCATCTAAAACTACATTATGGAATCGTATGCATTCATGACTTGTACAATTGTGCGCCTAAGATCCTGCATGTAAAATGTCCTTGATAAACTGACGTCTACGGGATTCTACAGGAATACAAATACCACAATTATTTCTAGAGAGAGAGAGAGTATCCCATGTATAACAAGTGATAGTTTGACTTTCTAGCTTGGCTTCACTCATTCCTGAGTAACAAGTCTATACAAAATACAACCTACAACTTTTCTTTTTTTGGCAAACTCTATCTCTTCCACTTTCACATAGTGACATTAGACATTCCATATGGGATCTTTGGATGTTGTAACCAATGAAGGGAAAGTGAAACGTGGGCTTTTGCAATGCACAACCCATGTGACTACGAGTTTGTCAGAGAACCCGCGTTTCCAAATACTCTGAAGACATCCCTTCATCTCGAATATTTAGCCAGAGGGAATTCCGGAAAGAACGTATTGGACAACATGATTGTCAGCAAAAAAAAAGACAAACGAGAGTTAAAGTCCAAGAGATATACCTCGAAGCCACCTACATCCCATAATGAACATCGGGTCGAATGTATATTGTCTCGTCTCTCTGGGAGGTATCACATCACCATTCTCTATACAACTTACTTAGCCCTGCCACCAGCTTATTCATCCCCACTTTCCCCAAACTTTCTCTTCTAGATGGAAAAAATATATATAAAAGTGGGGAGTTTACTCAGGAAGGAAAAAAATTGCTGGCAGGGTGTCCTCTCTTCGCGTTGAATACCTCTTGTGTCCACCTAATCTTGGTTAACATATGGCATGTATTCTCCTCTTGTAAATGGCTACACTCTAGAAATTTTCCCAAGTCAATACCACTTTCACGTAGATTTTCTCTTTTCATTTTTTCACCAGAGGAAAATAGCAATTCAGTCATTTCCTCTTGTTACTCGTGTAACCCTCGCATAAGTAGAGGTTCACTTTCTTCCGTAACGGCTATTGATTTTTTTCTCCAATTTCATCCACATATTGACTCCAGGGCATAATGCTCTAGTATGTTCATCAAGTGTACATATGTTGCATAATAGAAGTGGACAAAGGGACAAAAACGTGAACACTTATTCTAACGAAGAAAAAATGCGAAAAAGGAAGCTTCATCTCGAAAGAAAACAAAAGAGAATCCCTTGCAAAAGAAAGTTTTCCAATGTTACCATCCAAGATTGTTCATTCATGTTAAAGTGGCACGTTCAAATATCTTTCCATAACAGGAGGGGAAAAGTTGTTCAAATAAATGCCCCCATGACAGAAAAACGAGCTAACATACGTATATAGTCATGGGAGGGGGATAAATTGAGAAAAAAGAACAGAAACGCAAAGATCACAAAAAATACTTAGGACTTGTCGTCAGCAACTTTTTTCCCTTGTTATTTCCCCCAAAAAATCATGCCGGTGGGAAGTTTAACTTCTTTACAGAAAACTAGCAGTTGTTCCAAATGCCCACTCCCTGGACTTGTTGACTTTCACTCTGTGCAAAAAGTAGAGAAACTTTTTAGCCGAAAATCCAGAGGGAAAAGTGGTGAAAGAAAAGTTTCACCGATTTTTCGCCCATTCAAGGGGAATTGGATGTTGAATGAATTGATGACCAAATGGATCAAGTCGGTATTGAAGAGGAGAGGAACTAGAAATATACGAGGTAGCTAGGGTACACTAAATATACATTTTTTTACTCTCATACAAACTCACACTCAAGTAATATTCTTCTCTCGCTATACGCATTAGTATAAAATTTCCTCCTCAAGGATACCCATTCCCAAAGAATGCATCATAGAAAGAAAATAAAGTAATGCCGTAAAAGAGGAAAGCTTTGGTGTGACAAGAGAAAGCATGCACTGTGTCTGGTGCGTTATTAGCATAACTTAACAAAGTGGTTTGGAGTGTGCACAATGTGAAATGGTATGCATGCAAGGACAACGACACTTGCAATCTAATAACATTCCATTTTCTTATCATCTCCTATCACTCGCCATACACCTCCATGATCCCTTTTTCTTTTTCATGACAGCAATTTGCATGGGAAATGGGGTCTATCATGGGAGAAGTTGTGAGTAAGGAGAAAAGAGAAAAAAGAGTTTCACCCTGTATCCCATTTTCAGGAGAAAGAGAGACGTTACGAGAAAAAAAAGTTTTTTGAGCGTGAAAGCATTATGAATGTCGTGCCAGTGTAATTTACGAATATATCAAAAAAATCATGAATGATGAGTAGCCTTATGAAAGTATCATGTTTGTTGAGAGGAGAGACAGGATTACAAGCATGAGAAAGGAACTCTATCCGTGTGGATCTTTTTGATGGCTCAATAAGACAAAACAAAATTGGCAAACCTAAATAAAGGGAGAGGAAGGGAAAGTAGTGGTATAATAAAGTTATGCATAATTTAATACTAGACGTATCTTCACATTGTTAGGAGTATAGCGTCATGGGATTCTTGTAAAAAAAGGATGACGACAATGACAATGAAGCGGACGATATGGAAAAAAAGGGTTGTACGGGTGAAAATCCTTAAAAAAACAAGTTGATATTTGTGTACTTCTTGGGTATATTTTTTCCTACAAAGGGAAAAAGGCATAATGAGTATTATTGTTATATGTATTCGAGCCAACCCCTATTGTGACTACATGGGTGTTTCTTGTTTATAAGGAAAACTTGGTTTGCTCAAAAGATAAGCAAATTGCATGCTACGGAAAACGTGAGTAAACAGTTTTTAAAGCGGAAATATATTACCCTTTATAAAAAAAAGCTTGTTTTTCAGGATTTACCCATTGTTGCTTTTAATTTCACACGCAATAAATACTTCACAACCAATAACAGCACGAGTTGGTTTAGACGACATTTTGAATTATATATTAGATACGTTAGTCGATCCGTAGAGAAATCCATACAAAAGAAAGAGAAGCCATTTCGCGAGAGAGAAAATTGTTTGCGAGATTCTTGTAAGAA
The DNA here is from genome assembly GCA_027743935.1 of Sinodicranocentrus sp. ZH6. NCBI lineage: Eukaryota > Metazoa > Arthropoda > Collembola > Entomobryomorpha > Entomobryidae > Sinodicranocentrus > Sinodicranocentrus sp. ZH6. Next base: position 11,033 of record JAHZNA010003563.1, read on the forward strand.
AAGAAACAGTTTATCCTCCACATATTTACTTTCATGTATCATGTTTTCTCATTTGATATTTTTTCCGTGTGGGGCAATAACCAAGAAAAAAAGTAATATTGCCAGGTTATAAATGTAGGACTACTGCTAGCATATTTTTGTCGTAACAAGAAAATACATCCATTTGATCATAAACGTCCCACATCCGCTTCCTTTCCCTCTTGCTCTTCGTGCATCACACTGGGTGTTCAAGTGGAATACAATCAAGGAGAAATGTTTTGTTTGCTCTATTGCAATATATCCTTTATAATTTGACTTTATGCACACACACACACACAGCCAAACTCTTATAATATAGCTTCCTCACATATACATATGTTTTGATTAGGTATTCAATATTACATCTCTGTATGCATGACTGGAGGAGGTAGGCGAGCGGATAAGTATTTTATTTGATGGTGGCGGTTGGCGGTGTGTATGTGTCTGTGCGGTATAAAATCTAAGGATGTATGATTGGGTCGGATGTAGAAAACAGTTTCCTATTGCTTGCTCATTGTGCCAGGGACGGTGGGTTGGCAAATGTTAACTCTTATTTTTTCAGCCTTGTCGGCGGAAACAAAAGGATCTTTCACAGATGTACAAAATATCTACATAATCCACTGCGAAAGAAAAGAGAGGAAAAAACGTAACGTACCTAAGTGCGGATATCCATGACCGTGTAATATACTTCGGAATCTAGAAAGAATTCCCACAAGTATGTGAAATACTATTACACACTTACTCCTATACATTCATACATCTGGAGAGAGAGAGTAAAAAGTAGAATGGTTTTGAGAAGGGGAAAGCTGACTTGTACACCAGTAACACATATCTTTATCCGACCCTACTCACTTTCTCCGTTGTTCAGGAAAAACAGTGAAAGTTCTAGAGCTGTGTGGTATTCATGACGTAGGAAGAGAGAAAATTCCTTGTATAAGAATTGAAGGAAATAAAGGACGAAAAACTTTCTAGCTTTCACCGAGAATGATGAGACTAGAGCAGTTATCAGTCCGCAAGATCACTCCGTTGTGTTCATACAAATGGCTCATACATAAGAATATGACTGGTGCAGTGGCAGCGGTAAAATGATGTAAAAAATCTTCACAAAGGATGAACGCTATTTTCTCTTGTGAACTCACAACTTGGATAGGCATTCTAGGTATTTTATAACGAGTAAAAATTCAACTTTGTTAAGAAAGAAGGAAAAAGCAAAGCAAATAAGAAACTAGTGAAAGGAGGGATGAAACAAAAAAAGAATACAATTTGAGCTTGGATGTCACAAGTAAAGAAGGATTCTTTTTTAAGCTGCAAAGTGTTTGCTTTCCATGCTCGTATTATGTTAAACGACTTAAAGCTCTAGTCCACTTAAGATATTCAGCTTTCTCTTTTCTTGCGCTCATTTTTATCCCGTTCAAACCAGTAAAAAAAATCCGTGTCGAAAAACACGTAAGCTGAAAAGTTAGAAAGGAAGGGGAAAACAGGGGCGTTGAG
>JAHZNA010003564.1:0-23782 GCA_027743935.1 Sinodicranocentrus sp. ZH6
GGAATGGAAAACAAATAAATGTTACAACACAACACAATGTTCATTGTTTACATTTTTATGTACAAAAATAAAATAATTTTGATCGCATTCTCATTCACCAGGACAGGACAGTGGCACAAAGGCACAAACACAATCTTGCTCTTTCTTGTTGACGCATAGCAAATTTTTGCATTTTTACTAACTGCTCACACACAAATTACGCCAATCCAGCAACGATTCTCTGCAGAAATTCTCCATCCAATCTCTGTCACTAAGGATCCACCGAAATCCGGCTGAGTTGAGTGGTATGGTCGTACGTAAAAAATGTTTCTTTTGTAAATACTGTTCATATTCATTCTCCCAGAACCCCACCAAGAACAACTCAATTCGTCAACATCTCTTACTCTTGCTAGAAAATCTTGACTCTTGACACGCACATGCACAATGCAATGCACACATGAACCACCGTGTGAATAAGCTAGAAAAAGTATTGATATAATGACCATAAAGTTTCTCATAAACCCTGACTTTCCACAAAAGTATATAGCAAAAAGTGTTTGTATATATTTGAGTACAAAATCCATGTGCACAGTGATATGTTTTAGTAGGATATCATACTGCAGCCGATAATACCTACCAAGGAATATTGATTATTATTACTACTATATGCCTTTACTTTTTCCACAACTATTGGTTGCATGCGACGAGTCATCTACTCATCTTTTGCCAAGTCCATGCCGCTCCATTTTCCATTCTTTTTTCTATAGACAGTTCTAGTTTAGTTTCCATCTCTTGTAAAAACTGGAAACGTTGCTCGGTTGTTATCACTCTTGCACATTTGTTGCTCTCACGTTCCTCTGTACTTTTTCATGATACGGTCAATGGTGGTTGGTGGTGGTGAAGTGTGTGATAAAAGTGTCTTTCTTTTGCAAATGAGGAAGAGTGAACAGACCCAGCCAGTGAGTGATGAGGACAACGTACGTGAATTTTTGTGTTTTTATAACAAAAGAGAGGTGTATGTAGGTACATATTATCTTACTTTTGCAATATACTTCTTCAAAAATATCTACAACGTTGTTATAAAGTCTTCTTTTTGTACGCAGATGATCTGATGGAAGGAAGTGCACGGATGTCTATATTGCCCGTCTCTTCTGGAAGTCGGNATACTTCTTCAAAAATATCTACAACGTTGTTATAAAGTCTTCTTTTTGTACGCAGATGATCTGATGGAAGGAAGTGCACGGATGTCTATATTGCCCGTCTCTTCTGGAAGTCGGAGTCCGAGTTTCACCTGAGCGAAACGAGGTCCCTAGTCCCTACACAACACACATATACGTATTAGATTCCATCAGCTTGTTTCTATAATTCTGGTAGTGGAAGCCTTGCAACAGTGTTTGTGGTTGTTTTTAGTTTACTTTACTCATTCTTTAGCGTTTTCAATTCTATAGTTATAGTCTCGTCCCAAGCATGTATCGGGTGCTGGGGATTCAGAGCAGTCTGTTTCTTTCTTAAATAGTTAGTAAGTGGTGTTGAATCCATATTTTGAAGTGCTTGGTTTGCTAAGAGGTTAGAATTTGTTTCACATATTCCAGTTAACCGTATGTCATGTGTCATGCATCATATATTTTTGTCATAAAATCATGTTAGACATCTAAGCCTCTTAATATAATTAGTGGACCAAGTTGTTTGACGATCGGTACAAAAAGTCGACACTGCACACTGACTGATCACTGACTGTTGACTGTCAACTGGGAATATGTTGTATGTATAGTGGACGGAACATTAGGCTTGATGATTGTCGTCGATAATTCATAAATAGTAGCAATATTAGCCATGCTGACAACGCAGAACGATGAAAAGATTGCAGATAACATGCTAGCAGCAAATTATCATTTCCATGTTTAAAGAATAGACCATCTACAAGCAGTTTATGATTAGAATAGGGAAAAAGAATTTAGATTGTATTGTGTTGAGTAGATGTTTGATCAATAATGTTGAATGTATTTTGTGTGTTTTAGGATAATAAATCGTACTTCCTTCTCTGGAAATGGAAATCAATTACTAGGGGCCAAGTGTATGCTCCTTTTATATTCAACGTATGATGCTTTTAGTCGTCGGGTTTTAGTATATATCCTGTTTGTTTTTTGTTAGATTCCTATTCAGTTTTAGAAAAAAAAGTTAGCTAGTTAATAGTGCGTTTTTGTTCCCGGTTGGTGGTATTGGTATACGGTTTAAAGTTGAAGGTAAGTTGCATTTTATACAATTTTTGCCCAATGCCTAAAAAGTGATCGTTATTGAGTGAATGATAACTATTCTATTGTGATGTGAAATTTCGTTGTATGTTCAAGGCTTAGGTAAATATTGAACAAGTTATTATATAATCTTCTACCGTGTCAACTATCACATTCCATCCACTTTGGACAGACTGCGTAGCAGAAAATGCACTGTGAGTCTGTTGGGTTTTCAAGTTTATTCTGTAATTACAGTCCTACAAGTTCCTCGTCTTCACGCAAAATGGAAGGTCCAACCGACTTCATTATTCTTGCAGGAAACTCTCATCCAGAGTTGTCCAATCTTGTAGCAAGGTAAATCACTCTTTTACTCACTACTATATTAATTTGGTTCAAGCCTTAAAACCGATACGATGGTGTCTATTAATTCTCTTTTCATTTGGATAAATCTAGTCGTCTTGGCATGAAGCTGGGTAACTGTGATGTTTATCACAAAACTAATCGAGAGACAATGGTTGCAATCCATGATTCCGTCCGTGCTCGTGACGTCTACATTATACAGACTGGATTGGACAACAATTCAATCATGGAAATGCTTATCATGTCTTATGCTTGCCGGACATCATGTGCTAAGAAGATCGTTGGAGTTATTCCATATTTACCGTACAGCAAGCAATGTGAGATCCTCAGCATTGCTGGAATCTATGTTAAAACGGAGTTATTCAGGGTTCTTAATTGATCAACAGCCATGTTTTTATTCAAAGGCAAAATGCGGAAACGTGGGTGTATTGTAACCAAGCTGTTAGCTAAAATGTTATGCAAATCAGGATTTACTCACATTATTACGATGGATTTACATGCTAAGGAAATTCAGGGTTTTTTCGATATTCCCATTGATAACCTCCGAGCATCCCCTTTTCTACTGCAGTATATTCAAGAATGCGTGAGACAAATTTTATTTTCCACTATTGAAAGTTTTGGAATTAGCTACAAATCAATCTATGATGCTTAATACTCCAATACCAACTCTCGCCTTTTGTATTGTTTATTGCTTCAGATTCCTGACTACAAAAATTCCGTGATGGTGGCGCGAAACCCAGGTTCTGCTAAAAAAGCTACATCTTACGCAGAACGGCTTCGGGTTGGTATAGCTGTAATTCATGGAGAAGTGAAAGAAGGAGAGTCTGATGAAATCGATGGACGATATTCTCCGCCACCTGAACGTAGCATTACCAGTAGGATTATGGATGTCGGCATCGCCGGTGTGCCAGCAGCATTGAAAAAGGAAAAGCATCCTTTAACGGGTTGGTTTTTAATGTCGATACCGATATAATTCAATTTAAGCATTTAATGATTATTATTAATTTCACAAATTCAAAATGACGGCTTATAATCTTTAGTTGTTGGTGATGTCACTGGAAGGATTGCTATCATGGTTGTAAGTACCAATAAATTGAAATTGCTCTGCTGTCATTTGCAATGCTGCTTTTGCAATTAACACAAATTTTTATGTACACAGGAAGATTTAATTGATGACGCCAATGTATTTGTTGACGCTGCAGTAGCATTGAAAGAAAAAGGTGCAAGTCGTATTTACGTTTTAGCTACACATGGTTTACTTTCATCGGATTCCCCTTCTTTGTTGGAGGCATCTCCAATTGATGAAATAGTGGTTACTAATACCGTTCCTCATGACCATCAAAAACTACAATGTGTCAAGATTAAAACGGTATCATTCAAATACTCATGTTCAGTGTTATTCTCTATCGACTGTATTGATTTTTGAAAAGGTTAATCAACAATGTTACCATTGCAGGTTGATATATCGATACTCCTGAGTGAAGCAATCCGACGAACTCATCACAAAGAATCCATGAGTTATTTATTTCAGGTTTGATAATATATGTTTTTATCTTACAACAAGTGCGTACATGTGTTCGAGGAGGTTACATGTGCTTATTTATTCCAGGATGTAACGCTAGAAGACTAAGCAAGTTGAATGATGAAAACCGAAAATGTTTTGTCAAAGCTCCTCCCGCAAGTCCTCGTCTAGTTACACTCCGCCAAATATGTATTTTCTATCATGCATCAGGTCAAAGAATGGTACTTTTTCAACAAAATTATAGAGTAAACGTATAGTTTTCTATCCTATGAAGAGTCACCCTTAAATCTACTATAGCATCATGTAAATAATTTTCTCGATGCAATCTACGAAAACGTAGCATAAATAGATTCATTCTTTATAAATTAGTATACGCAAGCAATGTGTTCTGTTATCTTATTGCATATTATTGTCTTTAATAATAATATCAGCAAACGTATCATAGTTATAATGTATTTCTTCCTCCCTATCGTCTCCTGGGCTAGTAATGACGTTATTTTTCAGTATTTTCCTTTTAGCCCCATTGCATTGGTTTTTATGGATATTGGAATCATTGTAATAACAGCCGTTCAAATCTGTTCTTTCTGGTGTCGAATGTTGTGATAACGAAGATTCATTCTAACGCTACCAGTGTCATTCCCATTGATCATTGATCAAATCCTAAAAATGTTTTAACTGTGGTCTCAAAAAACTGTAATTAACTTACCTGGTGTAAAGTATTGGTAAAGGGTAACAATGATTCATCTGCGGGTATTGTATGCAACATTGCGTGTGCAAGAAATGATAATTGTGATTTAACTTCACCTATTTTTTATCTGTCTGTCTCAAGTCTCCTTCTACAATGGCTTCTCCTTCTTTCACACGCTACTTTCGTAGTTATAATGATGATATTGGTAATCAGTAATTTGAGTAATTTGATAAATGGTGTGATGTACTTTAACCACGAATAACAATACCTATGTAAATCATTATAAAATTTCTAGGCTCATTCATATGTTGTACTTGGCATCAGAGAAAGTTCGGTGAGAGCATAATATTAGATAATTGCTCTTCGTAATAAAGTTTTGTTTCGATTTACAGTTAAGTTGAATAAATGGATGCACTAGAAATATGCAACAAAATGCGGTATATTCTCTATCTCTGACTTATCAGCGGGGAACTCAATGATTTTACTCTGAAATATGCTGAATTAATATTCTAAAAAATATAATGATTACAACATAAACACAAACTTTTGATGCATCTGACTGAACTACTGTATCCGCAGAAGCCAAACAAACAATAACGGTTTATACTTGCAGTATCAACTTACATATTATGGGCCATGCAGCTCGGCATATCATTAATTCGTTGAAAGAAGGTTATTTATACTGAGCCTGATATCAGAGATAAACTTCAGTCGAACATTACACATATTATGGGCCATGCAGCTCGGCATATCATTAATTCGTTGAAAGAAGGTTATTTATACTGAGCCTGATATCAGAGATAAACTTCAGTCGAACAAGTGGTTTCAGTTTCGCAGTCGAGCTCCGCAAAAGGTGCACTAAGCAGTTGTGTTCTTGATCTCCCTATTCTTTTACTCACACTGATGGCCTTTTATACGTACGAACTCATTATTATTCCCAATCACAATTCACTACCACGAGATCTTTTCCAGATATTAAATTCCATTCTCCTTCATCCAAGTTCTGATACACGAGAACGCTCTGAGAACAGTTTCATTTTGTAAAGCCTTTTCTAAGCATGGATTTGTTACTTACGTCAAGTGTTATCGTATCTGTTATTCTCAGCTCATTAATCTGGTATGTTGTTCAACATTACTATCGAAAGCACAAGAACTATCCACCTGGTAAGTCAGTCTTTAACAATCAAAATTAGGTATTGGAAATGCTGGCTGTGTAAAATACAAGAGATTATGGAATATTAGCAACCACGTAACATTCGCGTCTGCGGTTTTTATTACAATTTGGCATCTTTAAGTTTACTCATATCTGCCTACATCTTTACAACCATTCCATTTAGGTCCAACACCTTGGCCAATTTTAGGGAATGTATTGCAAGTAAATAGCAAGCACATATATCTGTCGTTCATGGAATGGTCAAAAATGTATGGGAAAATTATGTCAGTAAAATTGGGCTTCCACAGGTAAGGTATATAATCAAATATGCTCATTTTACAAAAAAAATACAGTGGGTGATCAAGTTACCAATTCTATAGAGCCTTGGTAATCCATGATCCAATTATGGCAAAAGAAATGTTCAGTGATTTGACGTTTAGTGGAAGACCACAGGCTTACTTTGTTACCGTGCTGAGTGGAGGATGCAATGGTACGTTTAACGTTAATGTGCATAATGAATGCTGAAAGTTGTAATCATAAACATGCACATCGAACATGTCTTACGTAAAAAGCTTTATACAAAGAGAACGTGAAAACATGGGAAAATGTAATGTAATTGAACGCATTACACTAAATCAGTGTCAAAGTCAAGTAGCAAGTGTTACTGTATGAGTCAAAGTCAAGGGAAATTTTAATGCATGGATAAAAAGAATGTACATTGATGTCGTGTAGGTATTCTGGTGTCCGAAGGAATTGTCTGGGAAGCACAGCGACGATTTACCCTAAGGTTATCCAAAACGTGGCATGCCATGAATTATAAATGACTTTAAGAAGATATGCAATTTTCCATGTATTTATCGAGGACGCATTTGGTTGAGTTCCCAGTAAAGTTTGTACTTTTTAATATTTAGGCATCTGAGGGATTTCGGGTTCGGTAAGACGACAATGGAAGATTTAATTATGGACGAAGTTCGGGAAGTAATAGAGTGGATCAGAAACGAAGCAGGTCATCCGCTTCCTCATTTACAACGAAGGCTGAGCTTAGCAGTTTTGAATTCACTCTGGACTATCATAAGTGGAAAGCGGTACTCTCAAGATGATCCTCAGCTAAGAAATCTTTTAGATTCCTTGCAAGAGTAAGTATGCCGCAATAAGTAACGTGAGGATACGCAAAATAGATTTTCAGGACAATTTGACTTATCCACTTGTCTACTAGTGGTGCAACAGCAATTACCAGACACCCGTTTCTTATAGTTGCTCCATGGAGTCGACACATTTTACCACGAAATTTGTCCGGATATGGAAAGTTTCAAAAGATTGTCCACAAAATGATAAGTTTTTTCAGAGAAACAATCGAAGAGCATAAACAATCAATGGTCGATGGTGAACCAAGGTAAACACTGAAATTGTCGGTAAACAGCAAAAAGCAAATATCCTTCAAATATCTAAAACAAGTACAATTATTGGAAATTGGAATAGCAATATGTATTTGATTTTAGGGATTTCATTGATTCGTACTTGCAAGAAATGAAGAAAACTACAGATCCTACATCCAGCTTTTATAAAAATACTGGAGGTAAAATGTGTTTAACATGTGGGAAGCTAATACATTGGATTATGTAAACGTGCGTTGTTAATTTTATGGCATAATTTAACAGAGAAGAACTTGAGGGCTGTAGTCGGCGACTTGTTTCAAGGAGGTATGTTGTAACCTTTTAAAATTAGCAAACTATTTCCAAACAAAGAAACAAAAAGTAAATGCCAAGTCATCCGCATAAAATACCATTAATTATTGCTTGACACACACTGTCAATATTTTGAGAAATATAGTTTTTTTACTTAAGGTTCTGAAACGAGTGCGATAACTATCACTTGGGCTATATTGTTTTTGATGACTCATCAACCTGTTCTGAAAAAGCTTCAGAAAGAAATTGACCACGTAATTGGCCACTCCAGAGACCCAACATTGTTTGATCGGTTAAAGTAAACAATCCATGCATTTTTTGGGATCGGTGTGCCTGAGTGTTATACTAAGGAATTCGATTTTTTTATCACACGAATCCTTTGTTTGCTTATTTGTTCATAGAATGCCATACACAGAAGCCGTGATCATTGAGACATCCCGAATGGCATCCGTTATACCTCTTGGTGTTTTCCATTCTGCCCTTGTCGATACATATTTTCATGACTACTACATTCCTAAAGGAACTTGGATTTGGTCAAATCAATACGCAATTCACATGAATCCTCACGTTTGGGGCGACCCGGAAAATTTTCGACCTGAAAGATTCCTAAGCAAAGATGGAAAATCTGTGTTGAGAACACATGAAAGTTATATGCCCTTCTCTGTCGGCAAACGTTCCTGTCCTGGTGAAAGCCTTGCCAAAGATTCTCTCTTTTTGTTTATCACCAGTATTTTCCAGCGATTCACCGCAATACCGGATGAGTCAGATTGCCCTATCCCAGACATCCTTGACTCAGACGATGGATTTTTCAGAGCCCCGAAACGATTCAGTGTTGTTATGAAAGAAAGATCTCTTCGGAATCCAGTTATGCAGATAACTGTGAGTGATCCATCGTAAACAATAACATTTTTGAACAATACCTTTTACTTAAGCATGAACTCGTTTTTTAAACATATGAATGAACTTTTTTTTTGAATTTTCTGATGTTTGAAAGACTTTTCCATATCTACTACACTGTTCAGCTTTACTATATACCCTCATGTAGCAGTTGTTTGTAAATTCTCTAATAAACAGATAAAGCACGCAGAAGAAATCTCATCTCCAATTCAATTCATACGTTATACTAAAAGCAGTAAGCCCAAAAGTTGAGTTATTCACACACTTTTTTTAGCAGCATGTCTGGCTAGGATCAAGCAAATTTAACAAAAAATTCCTTTTATGGATGATTTGAAAGGCATTACATTGCCGACATTCATTTGGAATTTGGATTGTAAGCCTATCTTCTAAGTTTTCTTCAGTTAAGTTCAACCTATCATCTTCCCTGCATTACTGATACCCCGACTCGACTGCTAACAGTGCCAGCCAACGCTAGCATGTGATAATGTTCCTGCTGTGTATATTGAGCTATATGTGTACTAGTTCGATGTTAGGAATTTTACTTTAATTTTAGGTAAAACCTAAGTCTGGTATATGATAATATGAGAAATAGTTCTGTTCATGAAATGAAATGATGATATGATAGGAACATCATATCATATTATATTACAAACCATTCACATTTGATACTCTATTCATACTAAAAGCATAAAGCGAAACAACTCCACTTTTTCTACCAGACCAGACTAGAAGGTATCATGTGCACATACAATTGTACACAATTCGTGATACAACATAAGTATAACGTACAAGCATTACTTGCCCATATAAATATAAATATACTTATACCAAGTTATGTATGTGTAGTGTTTGAGTGTTTGCACTACGACGGACATCTGAATTCTGAAACTGCCAGCAGCCGTGTGCAGTATGTATTGCAACTTGCAACAAACAACCACAACTGCATAAAAATATATTTCGTAGGGTATACGGAGTGGAGCAGAATAAGCTGACTTTTCTGCACTGCATTTTATAAGAAAATGTTTTCCCCCTTTGGAGACGTAAAGCTTGCCACTCGTTCACGAAATGTTAAGCAAAATTTGATTCTGGGTGTTTGTGTATATGTGCGAGAAAAAAATCTGATTTAGCCATGGGTCTAACAGTAGACTAGAGGATAAGGATAGTTTATTCTGCACATAAATGGGAAATTAGCGTGTAGTACATAAATTGAACACATGTGGTGGTGGAGGTGGCTTCTCCGTTTCAGCGTGTTTAATATGCCATTGATTGACTTGGTGCAGTGTATAATTTACAATTAAGACGTTGATAGTTTTTATGCTTAAAAATGAAATGAAACTAAGGCCAAGCTTCAATTTCACCTTCAATGCACAACTATTACTTGATAATTGATAAGCATGGATTTGAAGGATTAGTTAAGATATTTCATGCATATCTATGTTGTATGTGGATCAGAGTAAAATATATGAAGCTGTCAGGCACTAACAACTGAAAACAATATGTTGTATTTGATAGATGTGAATAGTTGTAGTTGGTAAGTGTTGTAAAATGTTGCAATTCGTTGACCAGTTGACAAATCCTGGATTTTTTAAGGGAGTTAGTGAAAATTGTACACACGAACACGCATATAAACTTTATTCTTCAGCCAGCTGAATAAAGTAGTTTTCACCATTTTGCAATTATGCGGACGAAACAAATCTTGTGATTTTGATTCGTAAAATGAGGACACAGTTGACAGTTATCTCTCATTTTTAAGTTGCAAATATTGAATATTAAACAAGTTTGTGTAGTGGTTGCGCTGCGCATCAGCTGATTATCTGCAGTAAGAGATGCAGTATCAGCACTGTAAGGAATCTCGAAAATCCTGACACAAGGAAATCGCGTTAAATCTTTTATATTGAAGATTTTCACTTGCAGCAAATTTATAGGGGCGTGAAATAAGCCACCATCCACTGGAAAGTGGGCCGTAATTAAACCTGGCTGACGATAGTGATCAAGGCATGTTTCGCAGTCGAAGTTGGTTTGGTGGGGGCCTTTGGAAGCCAAAGAATCCCCACTCCTTGGAGCACTTAAAGTACGTAAATGAATGTTAACGGCAGGATAAATGTATGAATAGAAAATGTTATAAAGCGTTTAAACGTGCATATTTCTGAATGTTTTTCCAGGTACCTGTATAATGTCTTATCCAAAAATCAAACAGTCAGTGAAAGCAATAGAAGTCTTTTAGTTGAAACTCTGAGGTCCATTGCTGAAATCTTAATTTGGGGAGATCAGAATGACTCTAGCGTGTTTGAGTAAGAGTTGCAATAATGTATAATAGACTAGACGCTAACAAATTTCAGCCAGTGAAGCATGGTCGTTAAATAAATTACGTTTTTATGCAATTACGTTTTAGTTTCTTCCTGGAGAAAAATATGTTGTCTTTTTTCTTAAAAATAATGAAACAAAAGTGTGGCAGCTATGTTTGCGTCCAGTTACTTCAAACTCTCAATATTTTATTTGAAAATATTAGAAACGAAACGTCCCTCTGTAAGTATTTATGACTTAAACATTATTTTCTTGACCAAGACGAGATCAAAGATCAACCAGCGAAGTAATTGAATCTTGCCTGCTCTTCTTTTCAGATTACCTTCTTTCTAATAATCATGTTAATTCAATAATCGAACATAAATTTGATTTCTCGGACGAAGAAGTGATGGCATATTATATTTCATTTTTGAAAACGTTATCACTTAAATTGAACAAGCATACCATCCATTTTTTCTACAATGAGGTGGGTGTATAAATTTACTTTACGTATTTTGTTTGTATCAATTTTACTCGGTCAACACGCAATTTATGATATAATTCTGGTGTGTGTTTTGGTTGTATACGAGAGAACTCAGAGTATGATTACAGTGTCGCATTACAATCTTTGTTCATATCTTTGGTGTACTACCATTACAGCAGATCAGTTAAAAAGCGTTTTGAATTTATAATAGACACGAAGCACGATCTCGTCTTGCGGACTTGGTAGCCGAGCATCTGGACCATCTGCATTATCTTAATGATATTTTGCTACTGGAAATTGATGAGCTGAATCAAGTCCTAACGGATCATTTGCTTCATAGACTGTTAATTCCGTTGTACGTCGTATCACTTGACAAAAACTTTATCTTAGCGGTAAGACGTCTACTTTTTCCTATGCACGTACTATTTTATGAACTCCTTAATGGTTGTTTTAATGGTACCACGCATGATTTTTGTAAACTTTCCAGGAACGCAAGCAGCCACCTAAAGTTAGCAGTATTCTAGCCATATTTTTATTATCTCAAGTGTTCCTAATAATTTACCATTCGCCTTTGGTGCGGATGCTGGCCAGTATCATCATTCAAGAAAATGAAACTGTTTTTAATATGAAAAGGAGTAGTAGTGGTACTAGCACGAATACTCTTGAAGCTTGCTCAGATAACCAAGTTTCTTTTGGTATTAAACTACCGGAAAGTGCAACTACTGCTCACAATCAGTCTCCACCTTCTTCCTCATCCGCACGTCCAGCTACTATTAATGACGGGTTACATACTGTAAACGATGCTAAGGTTATATCTCAGCGACCCTTCTTATGTGCCATATTTGATTCTCTGGATTGTGCAGAAAATGATTACGCCGCTCTGTTTTCATTATGTCTACTGGAGGCTCTTAAACAAAACCGAGGTAAATTTCTTCAGTAGAATTTTCAAAGGTTAAATAAGAGTTATAACTTATCAGGATGTTATCTTGAGTGGGAATGTAACGTGAATTGTAAATGTATTTTGAATGAACTATCTGTAAATGGGATCCATCCACTTTTTTGGCTGGGCTTCCTATGTAGACGGTAGGCTTTAAAGATACCCAGACTTTCTTTATGAAATGTAGTATTTTGTTTTATGGATACTTTGCATGGCAATTGCTGCTTATATATAACATGAACTAGTCTGCCAACTAGATTTAGGCACACCTTGGATTCGTGCCTTTTTAAACATTCCTTTCTTCCTTTTTGAAAGCATCTTTGAAGTGAAAAGTGAATCTTTCTAAAATAATATTTTTTTCTGTATAGGCATCAACGTGGAACTTTTAAATTGTCTATTCCATGACACATCGGAGAGCATTGAAGATGGGCATGTGTTGCGTGTGTACAACAACTCATTGGTCGAGAAAATGATAACTATCATCAGTCAAACGGTTAAACCTGGTACTTGTCTTCTTCCTTAACCAAAGATTTTGCTTATACACCTAGTATCTAGAAATAATTAAATGGACGAGTTTAATAATATTTTACAGATAGCAAAGTTAGAATAGTCACCCTTACTCTAGCCGTTAATTTACTCCAAAAGATTGTTATGACGGATAACGGAGACGGAGAGAGTTTTCTTAAAGATCAGCATTTGGCTCTTATTGAAGGTGCTAGGGAGGAAAACATTCTGCTTCTTCAAAACTACTATAAATGTGATGAAATGTTTCTGGAGCTGTTTGAAGACGAATATTTAGACATGAATGCGACACGGCCTATAAGCGTTGAGCATTTGCTAATGGATTCGAATTTACTACTACCTCCGGCCGGTTCGCCGTTATCCGGCATAGCCTTTGACAAACGTCTACCATGCGGAGAGGTACAGTTATTTATTTCAAATTATATTTAACGTTGCAGTTACATGATCAAGAAGATTAAAGTGTGGTGAAAACAACTTTTGGAAAGACTGAATTTATGAAATATTCTAGGCGGAAAGGAGTCGACGCTCGATGCGTGTATATTTCATTTTAAGAAAGTTGTCCTTGAAGTTGCGAAAAGAGTCTGAGAAATACTTGCCCTTGACTAACACACAGACTTGTGTCCACATCGACGATAATTTAGATTTGAGTAAGTCATAATAAATTCCCAAACGACTACTTTTAAGATCCAAATTTAAGTTGTGTAAGGACTATTACGTCATTTCTAATTTTTATTTCAGCAAATAGTGATCTTTTAGCATGCACGGTAATTACGCGGGATAGTGTAAAAACTAGGCGGTTCTTAGTAATTGATATATTTCAATTTATTCTCGTGGAACCTAGTCAGAAACGAATGGGTTGGGGTGTGGTCAAGTTTGTCGGATTTTTGCAAGTATGTTTCATTGTAATACTTTTGAATCGTGTATATAGTACTGTAGTACGCCATATGCAATCTGATTTTTGACTTTTCAGGACATCGAAGTAATGGGAGACCAGCATGATTCTAGATGCTTACATATCACCGTTAAAAGCTCACCTACCCAACAAAGGACAAGAACCCCTATTTTGGCTGCGAAATTCATGTTTGATGATCACATAAGATGTATGGCAGCTAAACAAAGGTAAATAAATTTTTAATATTTGCGAATGAATTTGAAGTACGATTACCCGCCTTGAAGGAGGCTAGATAATTTCCTAATGCAAAAATAAATCTAGGTTGGTGAAGGGCAGGCAGAAGGCTAGGGAACGGAAACTACACATGATTGGAAAGTTGTTAGATCAGATAAGATCCTCTCCATCTCCACCTCAAAACATCAGAAGAATGCAAAGTGAGCTGGCTCTGCGGAGTTGTTAGTTTCTTTTGATTCATATGAAGTACGCACGCCATTCTCGTCTATCATGAATTTTTTATTGAATTTATGCTAGGGCGGGCCATGAGCCGAGGAGATCGACCTCTCTTCGTCCCTATAAGTAAAGCGCTTCCCGGGTTAGCAATGGTGGTTAATGAACCTTCAAGAAGTGAAAGTGCGTGAACCGATTTTCTTCATAATTGCATGTTTTTTTCCTTTTACCGTTAGGGATCAATGATGTGTGAATTCATAAATGCACTTTCCTGGATATCTCTATTTTGTATATTCAGAGGGCAGAAGGAAATCGAGGGAAGCGTCTCCTGCGATTCTAAATCGTGTGCAAGACGAGGAAATTCCGTTGGGAAATATCAAAGGCAGTAGCTCTAGAAGAGCAGGGCAGTCCTCGTCACAAGCTAATGACACGAATGGACCTTCCAGCAATAGTTCATCTTCTACACAACCTTCTCAAACCTCAACACTGACACTGAAACTGAACAAAGACGATGCTCCTTCTAGTGGATCTACTGCTACTACTGCGAACAAAAGTAACGAAACGCAGAATAAAGAAGAGGTTACCACACCACATCTAGAAACCTCGTTTATTTCTGACGTTCCTAATGATGCGGGTAGTAGTAATAATAATGGTAGGACAGACGAGCCAAAAACAGTGTTAGCATCCAGTGACCCAGCCGCACATAATAATGGTCCAAGTAACTCCGTCTTCGTGCCAAAAGTGAAGAAAAAAGGCGTGATTGAAACTGTATAGTGAAAATCGAGTCTCGTATGTAGTTTATAAAAATTTATAAAGGACGTTGTGCACATACCTTCGTTCTTCCTTCCGTGAATCTGTTTTCCTGTATTTGCTTTCAGGTTAACGGTAACAAGCTATTATATTCAGAAGCTAGAAAGCCTTTCTTAGAAATAAGGATTCGTTTTGCTCCGTGTATCTCTTTGGCCTTTTTCAGACTTATACTGATCCTACTGATGAACTTTTAAGGGGTATGCTAAGTTGGTGTTACTTCTATGTAATGTGATAATACTTTTTCAAAACTGTATTTAAGCCTTAAACTGTATTACTGGTTCGCTACGTGACTAAAAGCAGGACTTTTCTTGGAAATAATTTTAGTTTAGCGTAATATAATGTCAATATATAGAACCAAAGTCATCCAAAAACAATGACCTAGCCATAAATGATACACTGATTAGAAATATTTAGCATTAAGGCATTACTATGCTTTTATGATAATTGAACTAGACAGTCCTTATCACATGAAATTTTAACAATTCAGGACTGTTACTATTGAGCTAACACCCCTGCTAAATGATTAATGAATATACAGTGTAAAATGAAATTTTTCCAGTCGAAAAATAAACGCAAGTTCACTACGTAAGACGCAAACCGCAAACTTTACTTGGACAGTTGATAGTAATTTCATATTTGATGTTAGTATTTTTAGGTGTAGAGTCATATTAACAGCATATCTATTTACGTCGTTTGTTAATGACACATCCTTTTATTAGCAGTAAATCCGCGGTAGGAAATTCATTTGAAAAACAAGTAAATATTTTTTCAATACTAACATAAATAAACTATATCTCCCCATTCGGCTGCTTTTCTGTTGGCTGAACAGCGGAGCGAGAACTTTTCTTCTTCTCTGGCTTCTTTTGGCATTTAATTGAATCTCCACCGAATGAAGCTGTTGATGGTATGGGTAGACCAGTAGCAGCTGCTGTGGACCTCATGTAAACGGAGAAAGCTTCGTGGAGTAAGGCAGCTCTTCGCATATCCTCAGATCTGCACAATATAATAAATTATATGCCCTACTTATTAGGACTACGAAGCAAGGATTGATAACATTAGTACAAATACAATCATGATTATTTTCCTTTAGTTTACTTCAATCTGCTCAGCTCATCTTCTCTTCGCTGAATTTGTAGCTTCCAAAAGTCCATGTCAGCTTGTTTTTCCTGGGTTAGTTTTGTTACTTTCACCGAGAGGGTTGCTACTTGTTGTTGAAGTTCATGAAGTTGAGAGCGTAACGAACGATTTGCCTCCTCCTCTTTCGACAGGCGTTCAGTTGTATCCTTTAACTCATTTTTAGTTCGTGCCATAAGTGTCTGACTAGAGGCGTGTGCTTCACTGAGATCCTATGTAAATACTATAATTAAATACGGCACATAACAAAACAACAGGCCAATGAAGTAACTCCATGTCGTACCTCGTTTGCTTGAGAAAGTTGCTGCTTCAGGTGATCCGCTTGCCTGCTCACTTTTCCATTTTCCATCTCATGTTTATGAACTTGGTTTTCCAGTCGACTCACTTCCAACTCTAGCCTTTCATTTTCTTGTCGAAGATTGGCTACTTGGTCTATGTGAGTTTTAACTGCAGAATTGTGTTCCTCGGCCAAAGATGCTCTTAGTTTCGTGAGAGCTTCCTCCGTTTCAGACTTAGAAGTCACTAAAATAATTTTCAATCTGCGTACTTCCTCCTCTGCATCAGCTTTTTTATTTTCAAGAATTCTAAGGTGTTCCATGAGGGAAGTATTCATCTCACTCATCTGGCTCTCAAGACGCTGGATTTCTTTACGCTCTGCTGACTCCACTTCTGATTGAAATCCTGTCCAGGACTCCTTTGCTTGACGAAGTCGCTCTGTCAATCACATACCGGTTCCTTCTGAATTCATGCTGAAGGAAAATTCTATGCTATATAACTATCTTTTTAATAACTAACCGTCAAACTGCTGCTGGAGCTTTTCAGAAGCACTGTTTATCATATTTACCGTCTCCTTCAATTGCCCAATTTCTCCAACTTTTACTCGAAGTTCAGCTTCCATTGTTTTTACTTTGGTACTCAGACAGGCCCTCTCATGAGAAAGGGAATCATTGAGCATCTGTAGTTCTTCAATTTTTTTTTCAAAGTTACTTTCCAAATTCGCAGTTTGTGATTTATATGAAGTTTCTAACTCGGCTAATCTATCTTCCTTTTGTGCAATGACTCGTTTATGATTCGTGTCTTCATCAGATAGCTGTTCAATCTGTCGATTCAAACTACTGATCTGCAAAATAACCACTTGAATTCATAATCTTTTATGAACATTATAGAATTATAAGAATAATATATATAGAGTGTTATTCACCTCATTCCGCAGTGCAGTATTCTTTGCAATCTCATCCTGGCGCTCTTGAGACACACGGTTTATTTGATTTTGATTTTCTCTGAAAGTACATAATAAAATAACAGTGGATCACCATTTAACATGCCATGTTACCCTAAAATCGGCGGATTTATCTGAGCACTTCTGCCCACTTTTTGATTAATGGTCATAAGTATAAGCTTGCAAAGTACTCGATAATTCGTCGATATTCTTTCTCTTCAGCATCAAATACAGACATAATATTTTTGATCTCATTCTGATACTCTTCATCCGTTTTCTGTAACTCCCTTGTTAATATCGTTGTCCGTGTTGAATAGTCCTTTACAATCTCTTCGTGTTGACTTCGTTGTTTGAGGATTTGGTCTATACAACGAAGAGACTAATCTACTTATCAACTATTCAGACACTTATGACATATATATACATATACATATATAGATCTGCCCACAATATCTAACCTATGTGTTGAACAATTTCTTCGGGAACAAAATTTCCTCCCAGTTGAACTTGAATAAGATGGGTATTGACGTTTAACAAGTCATAGAAAGGGCGAGCACCTTTCACACCAATAGAATTCCAACGTAAATCTAAATCTTTCATAGATTTGTTATGTTTCAGGGCTCCTGCTAAATAGTAGCGCACACTCGTCGGATATCTGATTATTCCGCAAGTCCACATTTTCCAAACCCGTATTTACTGAAATACCATCACAGAAGTGTTGAAATCCATCCTTGTTACATCCAATTTGATTCCATTCGAGAATTAAACTGTACATTTTCAGACATCAATATACATAGTTAGCCCGTTAAATAATTATTTTATTTGCAACAAATGAAAGTGATTAATTACAAATGATTTACAAGTGCACCTTTTTAGATTACTATTCACCTTCAGCATAGCTCCTAACGGCTCAAGCATGTTCGCCATCTGGATATTATTTCCACGGAGTTCCAACGTTTCCAAATGCGTATTTTTGGAAATACCATCTAGCAAAGCCTTAAATGAGAAAACGTTAGGAGTTGGTCCTTTCCTTTAAGATTTGTATGCTTACATAACGGCGCTAATAATCTTTTTTTACCTGGAAACCCTGAGGAAGCAGTAAGCAGTCACTTAAATTCAAATGTTGAATGCTTACATTGGAGGCTAAAATTTTTCCAAGAGCGATGCAATCAACGCCACGTAACCCACGCCCTTTCAAATCCACAGTAATACCACCAACCCCAGGCTGACTATAATGACGCTTGTTCCAATGGAGATGATACAAATTCTAACGGCTCACTTGAGTAAAGCTTGCAGTAACGATTGTATTCCTTTTTCAAATTTATGCCGGCAGCCATAGTAGTTTGGGAGTTTATCACGGAAATATCAGATACGGAATCGTTACTATCTTCCCCGTTTGAGTGCCCTGCTGACCCTTTCAACTTTACAAGTCTTTTCCCTTTCCTAGCGATCTTATTGGCTTTCAGTGAGCCAGGCATTTCGAAATCAGAACTAACTTTGTACCATTACCCCAACTTAATTAGGATTCATATTAAAACACGGGCTTTCTAACTGTATGCGTGTGCAGTGAATGAAATGAAAACCCCAGCGTCGAAAAAAATAAACATTTAGGCGGAGTATTACGGGAATTTCTCTGGGAATTATGGATATTATTTGAAAACCTAAGTTTCCATAGTCAAAACCCTGTTTTTCGAACAGAGACGAGCTGCGTTCTGCGTTGCCAAAATTTAATTTATGTGTGGAAAGGATCAGCATATCCATAGCTACTTCTTCATAACAAAAACAAGCTCTATGTCGACACGACGGCCAACCATCTCGCACAGATTATTGTCTCCTGCTCCGTGCTTTTACTCTCATTCAATCCTAGTCAACCTGTTCGTAAAACTTCCGAGGCGGTGGAGGCAACCAACCGTTGTCTACTTCATATATTAAAAATATTCTTATGATAAAGTGCTAATGAATAAATACGCTAAATGTAATATGCGCAGTACAGCAGTTTTGAGCAAACATCAGCACATCACGCGCATAAATCTTTATGCATACATGCGATTGAATCCAGTTAAATGAAAAGCACAATGCCCCAAAGTTAGTGCAACTTTAAATATTCCAGACAATTCTTGATTCTGTTTTATATTTGAAACTTAAAACTTGGAAAAAAACATTACATACTGCATTCCATCTGTTCACGTTCAATTAAATTAAATCACTAGACAATTATACATTATTCCATGATCCTAACGAAGAAATCTCACATCAGTCCTGTATTAGTTCTGCTATGAATCAAATCTGGAAAGAAATTGGCATACAAAACAGAACAAATGATGCACTCATTCCGTTTTTATTATTCAAACGTTGCTTAAGAAAAATTTGTATAAACTGTGATGCTCTGCAGAAACTACTACTATTTTGATAGGACTTACTTACGTTAAGGGAAAAAACTGGATTCTCTCAATAAATGAGTAACTTTGTTAACTTCTTCCTCCTCGTCAATGTCCACATATGCACATTTGTTCAAAATCTGAAGTACATGAGCAGTTTCTCTCACTGTAATTTGATGTCGTTTTTCCAAAATAATTTTCACCAGTGATGTCGGATCAGCATAAAACTTGGAAGTAAATTCTTTCTCATCTGTGGAGCATCCCTGCTGCCTGCGAATTTCTTCCATCTGTTTTCGAAATAACGGTTGAAGAAATCCAGCTATCGTTATCCATCCCAGCTTGGAAGCCGAATGTTTGGCGACGCAGCTGCCCCATGGTCTAGGTATAAAGCCTAAAAATGATGCAAAAGCTTTCTGCTCTTTTCTTGATTTAAAGTAAAAGTTTCCTGACGCCAACAAAATTGGCGCAATCTCAAACTCATCAATGAAACAAGTATCTCCGTTTGAAGAAAGCTGAAGGTTCGAGTTGTTAATTAAAATATCTTGTCCTTTTAAATATCTGGGAGAGAACATGTGAAGCTTTACGTTATTTGCTGCCATTTTCTTTCTGAAATGAGCAATCAGTTCGTTTGCCTCGTAAGGACTCAAAAGAAGCATGTGGAACTCCTTATTTTTTTCTAGTGAAACAATGTAAGTTATTGGACGTAAAAAGCTGTCTACTTTAGAATTAAAAAATTGGGCTTCAATGACATTGATAAAATCTTCAGAAGCAAAGACCTGACCTGACCATCCATTTGGTTGGACCAAAGCTTGAAAGCTAGTGTATCTAAAGATTTTGCCAAGGTCAAAAATAAAATTCGAATTTCGGGAATGCGGTAATACGCCATTTACAAAGTTTTGAATCGACTCTCGCAAGCAAGGCTTCATTGGCTCTGCGGATTGGGGTTTTTCGATCTGCCGAACTTTTTCATGCTCCGGCTCTAATTCTTTTTCTTGTTCCTCATCCAGATTACTGCAAATGTGCATTTTCCCTAATATGTGTTCATTACACCGCTCCACCACTGCCACTTGGATCATCTTGAATACGGGAATGCATTGTTGAATACCAGCTGGGATTTCCTGACTTTTCGACCGCAATGCTCGAATCCCGTTTTCGAACCACATAGGCACCAGGCTAGTCACTAATTGTAGATTCTGATATGAACCGTACATTTCTTGAAGACCGCTTTTTTCTTCCTCCAGACAATGTTTTCCCAGCAATTGGGCTTGGTAGTCCATTCCCTTGAAGTTCTTTTTTTCAGCACCAATACAATTCGGTGGATTGCTTACATTCGGATAGTGGAAAATATCTTCTGCTAAAATCTTTTGAGCGTAGTTTTTCCCCGCCATTGCCCAATGAATTAAACCTTGCTTTTCAAACTCTACGCTGTTTTTACGAACCCATGTTAAAATATCCTTGGTTGTTATTTCTAAGCCGGTTTTAGTACTCATATTTAAGATTTTGCTGTGAACTTCATGAGACAAATAAAATGACACACAGTGACCACCACCAAGTTTCCTCATTCGCATGGCGGCTTGAATTAGCTTATCACGCTTCATTTTACTTCCAACGGTGACACAAGCTTTAGAATTGTTGGGAAGTTTTAGGTCAGTCCCTCTTGTATGTTGATCATCTAAATAGATCCCGCACTTGTCAAGACGCTCTCGGAATGGGGAAAGTTCCAACTGAATGTCTGCACTTCCTGAGTTAATGACGCTTCGGTTTGTAGATGTAAAGTTTGATGGGCGAATTTTAACATAAAGCTCGCTTTTATGGTTAAAGTACACAACCCCATGAAGGTTTTGGTCCACTTGAAGCCAGAGATGAGCGATTCGCTCGTTTTCCAACTCCAACATAAGCGCTCCCGAATCTATTAGCACTTGCACACAATCCTTTTTCATTTCTTGTAGGATTTCTTTGCACGAGGCATTCATATTCAATAATTTATGTTTGTTGTTCTCTGGTCGTTGTAAAATTTCTTCTACTTTGCGATTTGTCAGTTGCAATTCTGGCAAATCTTGTTGACTAATTGGTAGTGGGAGTAAAATGCTAGAATCATTTGTTCCACTGAATCCACAAGTTGGCTGCTTATTTCGTTCATAGCAGAGATCCCACGCTGTTGTTACGATCTTTTCAGGGAATTGTTTCGACTCTCTTGGGAATACCTTGTGATTTAACCAAAAGTTGATGACTTCCTTGTTTTTCCGAAGAACAGGGAACAAATGATTTATTCGTTGAGATGCATCTTGTAAATTGACACCCTTGTAAGTTGTAATTGAAGCATGAACTTTACGTGTAGGATTAGTAGGAATGCTTGTTATCCACTCATCATAAATAGATTCTGGTCCCATGATTGTCTTTAAAATTTCAAAACATTCCATCAGCTGCTCATCTGTAAGTCCAGAGTAGTAATAGCTCAAATGTGTTAAAACTATTCCCACATCTGGATGGCCAAACACGGTTCTTTCTGAGGCTACATCTTTAGCCCTAAATGGAACTGCCATTTTCATTTTGCCTTTCAAATCCACGCCATATTCCACTCTCCAACGCTTGCTAAAAGCCAACTGCAGAATTCCTCTGCGGATATATCCAGAAATAAGAAGAACTTTGTTCAGTTTGTCTTCATCATGTTGAAGAAATTCAAGCACTGCATCATGCGTTTCTTGTGTGATGACAGGTTCCGTTAAAAAGGTTTTCACGAGTTGATGATGTTCTTCTGATGTGATCATACCAAAAACATCTGAATCCCCTTCTAGAATTCCCTCGGCTAGAAAATTGTAAAACTCCTTTTCGCAAAGATCACTTAGGATTCTGCAATGTGGAAACTGGTCCTTATAATGGTGATAATTATTTTCGTCGAATTCAATTACAGCCTCTTTGAATTTTTTCGAGAGCTTTTGGAAAATTTGTGGTATTAAATTTAAGATCTTTTGGCATGTCACCCATCTCATGTTTCCTCCTCCAAGAGAGACCGGTTGCCCGATTGGATATATCAATTGATATTTTGCATTTAGAAGTTCGTCACTTTCATCCAAAATATCTCGCGCATGTTTACGAAGCCAATTTTCCAATTCCAACAAATTCAGTCCGATGGACATTGAGCTTGCATTGTTTTTCAGTAGATTTTCATAAATCATGAGACGGAGTGAGAGACGATATTCGGGCAGTGTCAGTACAACTCCTTTCATTTCTAAGCATTCTTTGTAAACTTCCCAAATCCCTGGTAGATGATTGTCAATGTCAGTCCCTCTTCTACATGGAAAGTGGTAGACCCTTCTGTTGAGCAATCCTCCGATAGCAAACGTCAGGATGTCAAGGTTTGTCTTAAAAATGGAATTGAGTACAGTGACACGGGTAAGAGTGTCCGTAGTCGCCATTGTGCACACGAGCATAGGAACAATTACCGACGTTTTACCTTCACCCATGTTCAACTGCATTACACCATTCTTCCCATCTGGCATTTTCATCATTTGCTGAGCAACTTTAACTTGAATAGGTCGAATCATTACGTCCAAGTCGAGTTCCAAAAGAAGCCATTCAGGGTGTGCGTTAGGGTGCCAGTTTTCATGGCCTTTGTTTTCCTTCTCTTGCTTTAATTCGATTGCCATGAATTCTCCTTTGTTACTGTATTTTAGGCATTTGTTAAGTTGTTTGAGATGAGAAAATACTACCGCGATCGCGCCAATATGAGTAAGAATTTCGGAAGGAACTAATTCCGGATCCAATAATCTGCCGAACAATAGAAGCGGTACTAATCTAGGAAGCAATCCAGTATTCTCTAAGCATGTTGCAATTTTCGTGGAGTTTACCAAACATACTTGAAGTTTGTTTCGTAGTTTAACGGCTAGTGCGCTGGCAGCGTTCCGTGTCTTCAGTAAATCCTCTCCAAATTCAAACGGCAGCCTACCGGAAAAATAAATGTAATGCGTATTCTGAGCCAGCTCGTGCTCAATATTTGACATTACAAGTCTTAAATCCGTCACCAAGTCAAGTTCTAAAGTAATGTCATTGTTTCGTCGCATTTCAAACTTAAGTTTACACATGCTTATAATTTTTTCTTGCATTTGCGTTGGGACACCCAAAGTTCCTAAAATGTTTTCAATTCTCTGAACAGCCATCTTT
>JAHZNA010003565.1:0-40599 GCA_027743935.1 Sinodicranocentrus sp. ZH6
TTTTAGGATAGGATTCGGAGATAAGATTATGTTAGCTGATCGAATATACGATGATGAGGAGGATGATTATGCAAGGATGATGAGCAGACAAGAACAAAAAGGGAACATTCATGTGGCAATAAATAGACAGCTGATAAAACACCACCACCAAAAAAGTTTGTTTTTTTACGCAAGCAAAAATCTCGCCAAGATACAGCACACTCATCGAACACCACAGTACAATATATTTTTAAGCCTAGCTGATCAACATCATTTTATCCTCATCCGTCAAAGGAAATCAAATTGAGGAGAACAAAATGCAGAAAAAAAGATATCCCTTAGAGGTAGTTACTCTTTTTATTGATCATCATGTAACAAGAATATTTTTACTACGTGTGTAAAAATCTCCCCTCTTATCTCCATTCATGTGCAATACATTATGATTAGGTGAAAATCCATTGTTTGGAATGAGATGAGGTGAGTGATTTGCTAACAATGAGAAAATGAAATCAAATCACATCATGGCTTTTTTTCTCCCTTTTAATAACATTACATCACTCTACATCACCATCAAATTGCTAATCATGTCAGAATGCATAAACATGCCGGGTGTAAATGAGCAGAGGAATAAAAAACAGACTTTGGACACCTTCTTTTGTGGTATGGGATATATATTCTTGTGTGAAATGAGTAAAAGAGAGTTGCCTTGTTCCATTGAATTTTTCACAAAACTTCCCTTCAGGCTTGGCACGCGCATCGCATCCCATCTCCTCTAAAAAGACAGATACCAATTCCGTTTCGAAGGACAGAGCGAAACCTCAGGAATAAAGTTACGAGTTGCTTCCTCTCTGATAAAAAAATGCCTGCAAAGTATCATGAGCAGCGAATCCCCATGAGGGAGAGAACTTGCGGGGAAAATATTATTAGTCCTCCGCCCTGTCCATTTCATTAATATCCGTAAAAAAGGAAAAATATATCAGATAGTAGATCTACACTTGCCTAAAGAAATGGGAATTCTCTAGGAGTTAACTTGGTTCACTAAAAAATTCTCAGACTGCCCCTTTCACAACCGGACGGACTTTTGCTCTAACGAAAGAAACTCATTCATCTCGATTAACTTTTTTTCCTGTTGACTTGAAAAGCCAAAGAGACGTTCATTTTGCAGGATTTGGATTACTCTCGGATTTTTATCAGGATGACGGGGAGAATGGAAAAAAATTAGGACGGAGGAAGTAAGTTGGGGTTTAATTGCAATAAAAAATATATCCTGACTCCATTTCAAAGCGATATTTTTTTCTTCAGTTTCCCAACCGTGGTCTCCTCTAACTGCGATTATTATTGCTTGGCTTTATTACACAATTTTTTTCTTGCTTCTTTGGTGAATTCTTTTATTTCTAGAGGGAACATGACTGAGTGACTTTCTCAAAAAAGCAAAAAAAGACTCTGCATCTCCAGAGGGAAGTCTGGAAATTGAGCACGACAATGACACACGAGAGGTGGTTTTACTACCACTGCTTGTTTTTCTTCGTGGAAAAATATACTTTTCGAATTAGTCCTCCTTCCTGAGCTACATAAAATGGAGCACATACACACACACACACACACACNTTGTTTTTCTTCTTGGAAAAATATACTTTTCGAATTAGTCCTCCTTCCTGAGCTACATAAAATGGAGCACATACACACACACACACACACACACACTCCAACTCTGAATTGTATAAGCCTGTGAACATGTTCACTTTTTGTTATTGCATTGCATTGTCCACTTGGCGAGAGTCTGGCGTGATGAGAAAGTTGCGTGCGTGACTATTTGGGATTTTTTCGGAGAGAAAAAAAAGACATGGCTTTACTCCCGCTTTTATGCTGAAGGCCATCATGTTCACATTCAGTGTAGCACTTGTGGAGAGAGTGGACACGGACACCAAAAACAAAGAATTCCTTTCTCAGAAGGAGAAAGCTTGGCTCACTTTAATTCAGTTTTGAATTAAATGGACGGCCGGACGGACGGAGGAAAACAAGTTCTCCGTTTTTTCCCTCTTCTCCCATTCATTTTTTTTCCTGGGTATAAAATGATGAAGAAGAGTCATAAATCAGTTTTCGACTTTCTCCTCACTTCCCATAATAAAACACGCAAAAAGGCCATTCCATTATTTTCCAGCTATGCTTCCTACTCATACACACATTCCAGACTGTGTCCAGTTGAGTCACAACAAGGAAAAAAGCGAACGAGAAGAAAAAAGAGAAAAAATTATAACAAGAGAAGCATTTATAACGGCATAAAAATGTATATTTTTTCCACTCTCCAGTCATTTCTGGAGGTGCGGGCGGGAGGGACCTGGGTGGAAGAAGCACAGGAAGATGAGGACCACAAACGAGAAAAGTTTGCCGTGTCATGCATGCTCACGTTTTTTCTCCCTCTTTGAATTACTTTTCTCTAGGTTTTTTTTATACTCATAAGTTTTCTCTCGGTGAGTGTTCGAGCTGCTTGTATTTTTAGAGTTTGATGTCAACGCGAAAAAAAAGAAATCTCGACACACGCTATGCAAATAAGGTGAAGCCGGATCCTTACAGCTATTAAAAAAGTTGGTCTTTCTCTTTTGAGTTTGAAAGAAAAAAAATTGTTCTGGGAGCGGGACAAAACGGGAAATATATTTATAATGGGTTTGCCAACAGTCCGTGTATTATATATTTTTTGTGAACTACACATTTTTTGTTTTAATGGTTGCAATCACGATGCATGAGGGTAGAGTGAGTAACTCGAGGCTAAATCCAATTTCCATCATGGGAATAATATTATTATTATTATCATGACAATTACCAACAAATTATACGAATTTCCTCTCTGCTCATTCCGCTCTGTCGTCTTATTCTCTAAACGACTTTTTCAAAAGAATATAAAAATACAAAAAAGCGTGTATACGCTCATTTATCCTCATGTTACAGAAAATAGATGGATGGACCAACTGCGAAAAAGTTAATGTTCTGTTTCTCCACGACCACCATGAAAGAGAGCCTGTCAAGGACTTTCCCTTCCCTTTTTATTTGCCTAGTGAATTTTTTAAAGGGCTCATATGGATCTTCATTTTGGAGACTCGCTGTGTGTGGCTGGCTCACAATGGCTTGCTTTTTTCGCTATTGGGCCTGTGGGACAGCCACAGGACAGTTTTTCCTCTGTTCTGAGAAGAAAATGTAAATATTGTATTCATTTCGCTACACTTGATAATAATGAGAACGATACGAGGAGGATGATGAGACGATATGATAATGTGAATTGGAGAGGAGGATTTTGACGAGGATAATATCGCAGAGGAAAAAAGCGGGCGGGTGGGCACCACTCATCGAATTTTTGATAAGGGAATAAAAAAACACAAAATCCACAAGCCAACGTTCTTTCACACAGAATATATTGTGCATATGAAAAAGGTAGAAAAATGTGAAAAACTATGTTATGTACATTATTATATTGGAGTTGGGTGTACGATGAAATAAAATTGTGTGCATGATGATGATGATGATGATGATGATGCTTGTTGCAAAAGAGATTATTATTATTACTCCTGTTTGCTTGCGTATTATCGTAATTGTAATCGAGTGTGTACACACATAATATTACACTACGAGTACATATGCACATATATGTATATCCGCATAGGTACACAATTTAACAAGCAAAACTTGCTCTGCCCTTAAGTTAAGACGACTTGCTTATTGCGAGTGGTGAGTGTGGCAGGGAAAAAGGGATACACAAGGTATAATACAATGTGTGCATGATACTCGCCTTTTCCTGAATGAAAACAACTTTTGTTGTATAAGTCGACAATGAACAGGTAAAAATGGATAGGTCGCTGTGTATGTGCCTGCTCACAATCCGCTTATTAGCTTTTTAAAAGACGATTATACTATTTGCATTATTGCACATAATTACAATGGAGCTTAGTGGAGAGGTTGGATTGCTTGCTTGTGTACAAATGCCCATTTTCATCATCGGCCCATCTCGCATCGCATGGCTCACGGCTTTGGTTTTTTTTAATATGACCACAAAACTAACTCTCAATATTACACTAACTGCTCCAAGCAAACAACTCAATGAAGTGAGTGTGTGTGAGTAGAGGAAAACGGATTGATGGAAGACGAACCACGACGGTACGGCTGGTTTTCTTGCCAGTAACTTGATAGTAATAATGATGTAATGGTCTGAGAAGGAGGAAAAAAATTGTTGCTCTAGTCAGCTCCTCCGAGAACGAAGCATTCTTCCTTTGTCGATCATGATCACGCGGACTCGCACAGGAGCAGTTGAAATGTATGAATTGGAGAGGGAATTAATGGACGTCGGTGTCCGATCCCAAATCCATCAACAAATACACATAACCGTCATCACCATCATCAGTGGATGGATTGGCGATCAGCAAAATGGTTTGGGCTGGGTGCACATTATTTGAGAGATGCAAACAAAAACTGCTATTTTTTACAAGTCGCTTGTTACAAGGCAAAAACCAGCTGACCGATGACCGACCCGTGGCTCTGACTTGAATAATCGAACAATTAACGATCCCCTTGAAATCCTTGTTTTTCTCTGAAAAATATTCACATAAAGGGATGTTAAACAAACTTGGAAAAATACTTAAAGCGATATATGTAGTAGGTACCATGTAAAATACACACAAATACTTAAACTATGAGAGTATAAAAGAAATGCACATAATCATCTTGATTTTTTCGTCGTGAAGTGCATTCAATACATGAGATACCTGTTTAATTCACAAAAAGAAAAATCACATCACGACCCGAGTAGGAAAACACCTCCAAATCCAAAATGTGCCCATCCTCCAAGAGACGAAAACTGGTACGTTTAGAGGCAGAAAGAGAGAACTCTGAAAGAGAAAAAAGATCACCCTTAAATGCACAAAGTTACAAATTCTGCATAAAATACCGATAAAAAAGGTTGAGCTAGTTATCGAGAAAAAAAATTGTACTTTACAAGTGAATCCCGACGACCGAAACACTATAGGGGAAGATTATTGGATATTGTATTACGAAAAGTGGTATATCGAATGTTATTGTTGTAAAAAGCTCATGGTTGTTGGGTGCTTGGCTGTAATCAGTACAAATGATTAGTTATTATGTACTTGAGCAATATGAGGAGGATGATGATCCAGACCGGATTGTCGATGCTTCGTTATAATATTGCTTTTTTGGTGAATTCTAAATCAGGCAGGCGGATCTCAACCGAAGGAAAAGCAATCTCTGGATTATTGGTCGCGGTCAGTCGGAACATTCTCTTGTGGTGCACCTATCCTTTTAAAAACAAAATCTCAAGGAAAAAAATCCTTCAAAACAAATTGCATTTTTAGGGAAGCCTCTTATTTCACATTGTTTTAGGGCCATGGCTTGCAGCGAACTTAATCCACATCTCATTTCACTCACAATCATTATCATTATCGTCCTCACGAACAATACATACCTATATATACCCACTACAACTATATACAGAGGAAAGTTGTGGGGAGGAGGAGAAGTTGAGAAAAAAGAGAGAGATATATTATCTACCTCTTTATCCGCTAATTCAGTCTGCACGACCAGACAATTTGAGCGCATTAACGAGTCTCTGATATGTCGGTGGTGAAGGTGGTGGGATGAAAGATGAGCACAAAAATTTACTCCATATTCTTCCTCCATTTCACTCCATCTTTGTGTGTACAATACCTTTCCTTCAAGTAAAAACCGATATAAACTGTTATCTTTCATTTAAAGACTTTTTATGATGAAAAAATTTTATTTTTTGTATAAAAAAACTCACTTTATCTTGTTATGTAAGAACAACACTTTTGAGATTTCTGTTCGATCTGATGATACGATCATTTGGGTAAACAATCGACATGTTTATGACTTGACTAAAATGCTGAAGCATAAAAGGTTGGTGGGTTAAACCGCCAATTTTAAATATTCATGTTTTTCTCTTGTACACACTCAAATGCACACACAAGCTTACCACGGGGCTTTAAACTGAGGTGGGTTTTAACAATTGATGATTTTTTATAATGGGGTAACAATCAATCTACTAGATGTGCAATATATATATGTACACTTTGTTGTGAGGATTCTCTCATTGTTTGTGTGTGGCAATTAAAATAAGTTAAAAAACGACGAGAAGGATAAAAATGTTTTTCACATGTTGGAAGGGTAAAAATGTTGTCGACTTTGTCGAGGAAGGGCAAATCAAGTGCCATAAAAATTCCCCGTTTTTCACCCCGTCGTCCCATCCTTTTGGTACTCGTATTCTTGGAGAAATGCAGTGCAGCAATGCATCTCTTCACATCTTTTTGGACCGATGTTTTCCGTCTATTTTGATGGTCATGATGTGGTCGTGAGCCAAGAGAATTGAGAAAAAAATTCTTTTAAAAACATTATCCAACAAACTTTCCACTTGAGAGTTGTACAGTTGTACATCAAGTCACAATGTATTTTTTTCCTCTGAGGATGGTATAACTCAAGAGGACCTTTTCTTAAGTGGATTATTGCTCCAATTTTACCCATTTCATTAACCACCTTGAAAAACTCTCCATCTCCTATCGTAAAACGCCATAAAAAAGTTTGTATCTTCTTGGAGTTAGAAAGGGTTGAAGCTCGTGGTGGTAGTTGTGTTGTTGGTGGTGGGGGAATTGGGGTTTGAAAGAGAGAAAAAAACGGGAAGTATATGAGCAATTCAGGTAGAAGAGATATCGTCAAAAAACGGATGACATGTGTGTGGATACGATTTTATTGCCATTTCACCACACAAAAAATTATATCTCTACAAGCCACCAGGATGAGCATTGTTAATACAGGACATTGTTATACATTTATTTTTTTACGAGAATCCACATTGACGTGAGTTCTTTTAAGGAATTTTTATTTGGGTAATATTGCATCGTCGTGAAGGAGCAAAAGTTAAAAACAAAAAGGATAAGTGTATAATATCCTTATTCTTTTCTAAAGTTGAAACAATTTCTTAGCATGGTATGGTCGTCCGCCGTCTGTCCGAAGTGAAATTGTGGACCAAGTGTGTGTGGTGTCGTGTCTTTTACTTTATGGGCATTTTTACCTTCTCGAGGACACACACGATATAGCTTTGGGTATTTTTTTTTACCTGAAATAAATATAACATTGTTTTGTACAAGCAAGCTCACTCATTCCCAAAAAATCCTTCCGAGAGAAGATAAATGTCGTTGAAGGAGTAAAAAAAGCGATTGTGTTTTGTGTCCGTGTATTACTGCCGTTTCGAGTGGTCACTGCTCACATTTTCGTCGTGTCCCATGTCCTCCCTCCATCCACATAAATTGTGTAGCAGCTCGTGATTCTTCTCTAGAGGAGAGGTACAACTTTGAGCTGAGCTGATGATACAAAAAGCGTTTTCTGAGAGGACGACCACACAATGCATCTCTGAGAGAGTGACCATTTGACCATGATGATGATCCCGTGTCGCCATTCAATTCTTTTTCTATGTGGATGATGATCCGAGAATGAAAATTATGAATTTTCCATCTCTCTCCTTTTCTCATACTCTGTTGACTTTTCTTAAAAACCTGACCGACATGTTTTTTTCTCTACAGCTCACGAAAAATCCACGACGTGAAGTGGACGTGAAGAGAGCAAAAATGCAAATGAGAGAGAGAAGCTATGTAAGTTTTTGTAAGCCTCTTGGAGGAGGTCTTTTCGTTGTCGTCTCTTTCTCGAAAAAAATCTCAGGCTCAATATTAACAACAAAATGCTCAATAATTATTAGATTCCCTGTCCTCTTACGAGGCTTGCCTTGTCACAAAATTTTTATATTCCACCTTTCCCCCTTCTTCCTCTTCTCTTTGCTCCTGATCCTCTGTCGTAAATGGGATAATAAAAAACAATGAAAGACAAAAACTTTTTTGTCTTGACTTGTTTTCTTCACTTTGGACGAGCGTACGTACAAGTTCTTTTGCTCATTCATGATCATCCTCCTCATGATCATCATCATTATGAAACAAGTTGCCTACAAAAAAAAGTTGTCTCCAGAGAGGAAAGAAAAAAGTGTACCTGGTGCATGTAGTCATCTTTTTCTTTTTCCTCTTGATTTATTTATTTCCTCATCATCATTGAAGCATTCCTTGTGTCATGATACAACACGGGATAATAATCGTCGTATGGATGTTCCATCCCGATTATTGGATGGATTTATGGCTGAGCAGGAAATATAGCTGGTCCTTATCGAAAAAAATTAATAATGTTGGCTTGTTTCATGGCTCACTGATAATGAGCCCAAGGTACTGACACATATACCTGGTCACCAATGTCGTAATCGTAATATGAAGCTTAAGGCGAGTCTCCTTCTCCCTCATTAATATCTCATCCGTGAACAAGAAAATATAATGATGGTCCCTTAAAGAAGAGGACTCACTTTTTTTTATAAATGTTCTCTCGCTCTTTACTCTGGAGACAATATATGACAAAAAAAGGGGAAAAAGTCCAACTTGGGAGTCGCCATAATCAATCACCAACTAAAGCACTCTGATGCGATGAGGCAGAGAGAGAAAAAAAACTTTATTTCAGGGGAACTCACAACGAGCAACGAGCTTTTTACCTTATTTTTTTCTTTGTAGAGCATTGCATTGCATGCAGTTAAATTGTAAAGCTCAAGAATTAACCGTTGGTCCGGAAAAATTGTCTCCAGTTTAAAAAAAAGTCTTATAGTCAGTGTGATCCTCATTTTCATAAAAGGGGTGCGAGCAAGTCAACCAAATTGAAATTCTTGGCGACAATCTGAATTAAGCATATTAAACGGAAGAGGGTGGGTACACGGAAGAGACGCTTATGGAAGAGATGAATCTCCACTTGAGTGGAAAATTGAAGTGCTGGACAAGCATATCCATTTTGTGTGGTGGTGACGCAACCCTTATATTTAGGTAAGTGATACGTACCAGTTTTTCTCCAAGTGAATGATGACAATGATGAGGAAAAAAATAAGTTGTCAATAAAAAGGGACAACTCCCATTGCGTAGGCCCTTCCAATTTGAAAATGTCCTCTAGTCATGTTACACAAGACATTTTCAGAGATTTGAATATCAACTTATATATTTTTTTCTCAATCCAGTTCAAACTCCTGCACCGTGTGTGTGTGTGTCGTCTGTCGTGCCTTTTAGTTGACTGGATGATGAATAGAGATGTAAGATTGTGGAGTGGATGCTGACAAGATGTATATTTTTCACAAGAGTACGACCAAGTATCATCATCCACACAAGATGATAATGGCATTGAGAGGATGATCCCAGAAATCATCTTCTCTTTTTCTCTTCCCATCAGCTTGTCCTCCTAATTACGAAACATAATTGGATGAGCATTCTCTATCCTTTCTCGAACATGGAAATCCAGTGACACATGACATGCCTCTTTTGCACTGCCTCTCTTGCTCCACTCATATCTAATCTGAAAATTGTAGAATCTCATGTTAAAAGAATTAAAATGAGTAGGAGAGAGAAGCTGTACCAAACAAGAGAGAGAGAGAATGAATGAATGGAAATGAATGGGAGAACAGGAGCAGGAGCAAATCAAGATTGAGATAAAATAATAATAAGAGTACATGGATGACTGCACGGCTGTGGTTTGGTTTTTGAGAATAAAAAAACAAGTCTACATTGCATTACAGAGCTCTCATCTTCTCTCTCTGCTCCCTTCCTTTCCTATTTTATTAGTTTTCCTTGTAAACAACGTTTTCTCCGTATGATAATGATGTGGAGAGCTGTGGAATGGAAAACTTCTCTGGAATAATATGGGTTTTGGTGGGAGAGTGAGAAAGAGGACAAAAGTTTTGAGCCCACTCCCAGAAAAACATTCCGTGTGCCATCCATCTTTGTTGGGAGCAGGATTGTGATTGTGGAAGTCTCTCTGGCAAAAGGGAGATGAACGGGAGTGATAAAAAGTTATAGGGAAAAGGAAGAGAATCGTCTTCCATAAAGGATGCTCTCGGAATGAACACTAGAGGAATGGGAAAAGTAAAGTCTGTGGTGGCATGGCTTTTCCTCCGCTTGTGCAACGCTACAAGGAAAAGTTTCTAGTTGACAGAAGGGGAATGAGATCTCGAGAGAAGATCTCTGTATCGCGATCGACACAACTGGAAATTGTATTATAACCAAAGAGAGAGTAAAGGAGGAAGAGTCGAGGCTTCTCTCCAGCTAACTGACCCTTTTCCAGTTAGGAAGCGAGAGCGTGTTTCTGTGTGGAAAACACAATGAATAATTTGGCACATCAATCAAGCGCCATGTCAATTCCTCGCTGGACTCGTATTCTCATCGTCTCCAATGAATAATCCTGAAACACTCGAGACTCGAAAGAATCCTATAGCCATATGTATACGAGGGAGATATATGTCTGGCGACAATGGTAAATGAATTTTCTCCTGGAATTTCTTATTCCACATGACGTGAGTGCTCAAAAGGAAAATGATTTTTTTCATAGGGAAGCCTGTCAACACAGGTGAATATTTCATGAGCACCCTGCCCATGCTCGTCACCATGAAGTAAATGGAAGTGACATAAAACCTCTAAAGATATACTGGGACAAGGGCTGCAATTACGATATCATTTCGTGAAAACCTCAAATGAGGTGGATATAAGTTAATGCGTTGCTCAAAGCAAGGAATTTTTCGAGAGCATGCTCAGCCGTGTTAAGTGGAATGGCATGACGTTTGATTTAATTACGATAATCCCCTAATATCCTTGCTAAAGAAGTAAATAAAATGATTGTTTTTGAAAGATTTGCTTTGAAAATTTCCGTACTAATATTTATCTTCCCTCCAGATTTACACGAAGGGGTGTGCTTTTTAAGTGAAAGGCTGAAAGGAAACAGGAATGATGCTCCACTTGATATACATAATTTTTCTGGGGGGAAAGGGAGAAAAAAATCGTGAGGGTGATGGATATCCCGATAGTTGGAATTGACTCGGCACGATACTCCATTTTTCATAATTTGTGTGTACGAAAATCAATCCGCGATTTTAATCAAGGATCATGATCCAATAATTCATTATTGGTTTGAGTAATATTGCGAGTGCACTTTGACAAAAGGGATTAGTAAATCAAGTGGCGTTTGCGATTATTGAGCAATATGATGGTATAACGGCGGAAAAAAAACAGTCAAACTTGCTCCATTCCTTCTCACGCATTGTGTCGTCAACAATGTGAAAGGCAACAGGATTTGTTTTCATGGCACTAGTGTCGGAAACTAATGACGCTGAGGTGATGATGATGATTTCTACCAGTCATAATTATTGTAATCACCTAAAAGCCACGCTGCTTCTTGCTCATTCACTTTCTTTGAAATGACCAATTACCACTTTTTTACGCCTTCAACTAAGGTGCCCTTCTATATTTATATCACTGCTCACCTATAGGATTGCGTGTGGATCTTAGAAAAACACACAACAATTTTCTCTCTCTCTCCTGTTCCGTTCAATTTACAGGAATTTTTCACTCACCTCCTTCGTCTGCTCAAAGAGAGATTTTTTTTCCACGGGAATATATCAAATTAATGTTTCATATCCTCGTGAAAGAACATCTACAATGCAAATTG
Organism: Sinodicranocentrus sp. ZH6; assembly: GCA_027743935.1. NCBI lineage: Eukaryota > Metazoa > Arthropoda > Collembola > Entomobryomorpha > Entomobryidae > Sinodicranocentrus > Sinodicranocentrus sp. ZH6. The sequence continues at coordinate 11,557 of JAHZNA010003565.1, forward strand.
ACCGGCACAAATTGAGTTCTTCGCTTGTAACCCCAACCGCGATCCATATTTAGATTAGGGTATGGGAATAATAAGGAAAATCACATATTTTTAGGAGAAAATGCTACTCAACTTCATCCTTAACAAGAAGACCGTGCATAATGAGGGTAGTAAACTCTATCATTAGCCTTTTTCTCCGTTTCTCTGCTCAACCAGCAACAATGCAGTGGGCAATGGGCATCATGCTCAGCCATTCATTTGAGAAAAAATGCAAGGGTGAGTGGTTTGAAGTAGCAAAGTCGTTTCGAGAAAATTTGACGGGAAATTTTGAAACCATAAATAACAAACTTTTACTTATTTCTGCATTTTCATCGCAGTCTAATTGTAAGTACCGTGTCGGATTGCCGAATTTCAAGCGGCTGTTCAAGTGTCGCATAATCTCGAATGCAGTACTGCATTCAAATTAGCCATTTAAAAAAGTTTGTACTTTTGTGTGTTTTTCGTACTTGGAACTTCAATGAAAGCAGAAAGATTGTGAATGGATGGAAAAAATGGTTAGTTGATTCAGCAACTCTCATAATGGGATTACTATACCATCAACTAGATTATTATTGCTTTGAAAGACTTGCATTATTATATTGTTATTATATCGAAAAGAGTAGATTAACTGGCAAGATTAGCGGATTTCATCCCGGTGTGAGTACAAGCGCAGGTTGATATTCTCATTTTAATGAAAGTAGGAAAAAACTGACTCGTCATACATATTATATTTCCCTTTTCTACCTGAAATGTTAGTTATAGGTAACAAACGTGGACAAGGGTGAATATAAAATACTGCCTTTTTCTACTTTGCGTTTTGCTGGGAATTTTTTGCAAAATGTTCACCAACCCATAATTCCGTATGAAAAAAAACTCGTAGCGATATATGAGCTAGGTGGAGAGAAACCAATATAAAAAAATGGGATTTTTATAGGTATAGCTATTCTCCCTTTGTTTGATATGAGGCTCCACTGCCTGCTCAAAAGTTGGCAGGGAAGAAAAATCTAACATATTAATCCCATAATGAGTTGGAATTTAATGGGATATTTGTGATGTGAGAGAGAACTGCATACTCTTTCAATTAATTGGGAGAAAAAGAAGAAACATCATAGAGAATTTTTTTCTCTTTCGTTTTCGTCCAGCTTTAAATAATAAAATAATGACGGGATGATAACTACCCACCTCACTTTGCTCTGACTTGTGCCAAAAAATATATTTATTATTTTCCCCTTTACACAGAGAGACCTCACAATATGGCTAATTTTCAGGTGGAAATTATAAAACTGCGAGAGGGTAACGTGTCATGTCATGCATCACGGTCCAAATTCAAATCCATTAATTTATTCCCATTCATAAAGAGCAGCAGCTTCTTGTGCACACTCTCTAGTTTTTGGAGGTTTGCCAGAAATTTTTGTTACTTTTCCACAAAAATAAATTCTTCCTCCTACAATCACACGTATACAACGGGAGAGCAGCTGGAGGAAAAATCTATACTACTAAAGTGTGTGACGTATGAAGAAAAAAATTTATATTCCACATACCCACTTTTTTCCTGTGAAATGTACTTTTTCAGGTTGAGCTACCGGCAATATGGGATTGTGATGCTATCCCTTGATATCCCAAGATGGGATGGAATGATATGGTGGAAATAATGCAAAAGGTGGGAAATGGAAGTGAACCAGACGGTATGGAATATAGACACACACACAAACACACAAATGTATTTTGCTCCTCTTGCATTTTTCATTTGGAATTGGAGAGGACGAAAAATGGGATGATAACAAGATAACAAATAGAGTACACATATGCGCCTACCACTCTCTCAATTCACCTAACGAACAAAAATGGGGAAAGAGCCTAGTTAAAAAAATATATATATTTTACATTCACAAAAACATACGCACAAGCCCATTCAATTAGTCAGGTAGGAAGGAGTAAAATACAGGGTATGGACGTACAACACGGGAATCATATCAAAGGATGAGATCTCTCCGGAATGGAATGAAAATCCTGTGGAATGAGAGTGTTTCGTCATCCTGTGGAAAAAAAACATGCGTATGGAGTTTATAGATGTGTTTTACACAATACATATTGCTCATGGTGGAAAGATACAGATTAACATGGGGATTTTTTATGACCACAGCTTGTCCATGTCAATTTCGTGAAAAAGTGAATTTTCTCCATTTTGTCATTTCAGGTCAGCAACTCGAGTATATGCGACTTAAAGAGGGACAATCTTTTCAAAATTTAACAACCAACATTCCCATCCAATGCATTAGCAAGAAACTGGAATTGAATTTGGGAAATGCTTGCTAATGGGAAAAGAGAAAAAAACTTTGCTCGGGATTTTTTTTGTTCTGAAGCATTTTTGACTAGTGAAAAGCTCTCGTTTGCAGTGGGCCATGTCCCAAAAGATTTAAAACTGGATAAGAGAAAACGAGCAGGAACGGTACACGAGGACGAGGATTACGTGAGTGCGTGTATGTATACATACCAGAAAGAGAAAAAAAAAGTTTACTAACAAGTATTTATCACGGAGTCTCATCATCATCTTGCATGATGAGAAGAATGGAATCGGTGAGAAAAAAATTGTATAGTGGAAAATTCTAACACGTCACATTATCACACCTTGATTAAACATATGAATAAGTGGGAAAGAAAAAAATATATTCTAATTTAGTTGTGTACACAGTCGCGGCTTCCTCATTTGAGGTATTGAGGTGAGCTGATTGAAAGGGAAATTTTTGATTTGGTAGTAGTCAACTATTCCTCTCTGGATTGGGAGATGAGGAGAGACTGATACGAAAGAGATTTATAGGCAGTCACCTTCCTCTCAAATTGCTACATTGGGTAACAAATGTACTCTAAAGGGATTTTCACAATTGCTCTCTTTTCACTCAAGTACTAAAAAATCTCAACGATTTTTATTCGCTTGCTTTGTGGATTGGGAAGGGCGTTAGTGAATTTCAACTTTGGGAATAAAATGGGCGTATTCTAACATTAACTCTGGGACTACAGTGGTGGAGGGTGAGGGTGGATGGAAATGTTTGCTAAAATAAAAAAGGGATTTATGTGAAAAGGTGCAGGACAGCGGAAGCTTTTAAAACACATTTTACTTTTTAAAAACGGAATTTCCCTGGAAAGCGGAATCAAGTGTAAAAAGTTTTTTTCTCTCCCAATTTACATAATCCCATTCCCAGAGTGAGATGTGAAGATATCTAGGGCGATATTATATTGTAGAGGAAGAAAAATCAAATCAAATTAGACTCGTTAGTTTGAAAATGGGCGTATTCTAACATTAACTCTGGGACTACAGTGGTGGAGGGTGAGGGTGGATGGAAATGTTTGCTAAAATAAAAAAAGGGATTTATGTGAAAAGGTGCAGGACAGCGGAAGCTTTTAAAATACATTTTACTTTTTAAAAACGGAATTCCCCTGGAAAGCGGAATCAAGTGTAAAAAAGTTTTTTTTCTCCCAATTTACATAATCCCATTCCTAGAGTGAGATGTGAAGATATCTAGGGCGATATTATATTGTAGAGGAAGAAAAATCAAATCAAATTAGACTCGTTAGTTTGGTGGGAGAGGATGGAGTAAAAATGCAGGGGACAACTTTATCTCATCAAAGGATCGACAAGCTCTCCCATTAAAAGCACCATTATAACTTCCCATTTTTAATGTGAGGTGGATACCTCACCGGCCACCAAATCAAAAATATCCATCTTGATCGCCAACCCTTGATGTTGATGAGGAGGGAGAGGGGTACACTGATTAAAACTAATTTACAAATGGCTGACAGTTACGGAAAGATTGGGATCGTTCCCGTTTTAATGCGATACATTGAAAAATATAAAAGAACACATTATTACTTTTATTAGGAAAATTATTCATTTCTTTGTGAACATTAATTTTTGAGTAATATCACTCCCCATGGGTGTTATTATTTTCTTGAAGATGAGTTTCATGAAATGTACTCATGTCACTAAAGACGACGTCTCGCTTCCTTGATGCTCTCCTCCGCTTTTAAATTAAATTAAAGGATAGACAGCTGATAAAAGGTGTTTGTGAGAAATTATAAATATATGCCATACTTTTTCGACCGTTAGAAATGCCTTTTGCAACATTTCATATATATATGGAAATTAGGCTAATTTCAAATATGAGCTAAAGGAAAGCCAAGTAGATGGATGTGCAGGTAATATCCTTCGAAAAATTGTGCACAAACTTCGTATTAAATTAGCCGGTAAAACAATAGGGAATTATGGGAGCGGATCGGATTAGACGAGTGAGAACAAGGGAATTATGCAAATGGGCTAGGAATGCCTTATCTGTTCAGAAAAAAGGAAAATATTCTTGTGCACCCTTTTTTCACAGCAGTATAGTATAGAGGCTCGCTCCTCTTTCATTCATTAGCTTCGGTTCAGCTCGCATTTTTAATTTCTTGATGGATGCTCAGCAGTCTTTAAAAAAATAATTAGACATGTTGAAGACGCTCGGGGCTGTTCAGTAGCACGACATGTGTGGCAACATGTATAATAAAATGAGAAACAGTTATTAGTCATTATTATGAACCATTGATTTTATGCATAACATCATCATTCCTCTCTTTCATGAGACTGGCAATGAAATCTGGAAAATGTAAATATTTTTCGAAAATCCAGAAGAAAGAGCTCACACATGAGATTTCATATATGTTTCTCTCATATGTACCCAAATCAAGATGGATTTTGTGATAGACTCGTGCCAGAAACATGTCGTTTTGGCAAAAGCGATATTAATCCTTTATCTCTGTTCAAAGTCTACATGATAAAAAGGATTACTCTTTTACACAAAAATATTTTTATGCTTAAAGCTTTTTTCTTCTAAGATCGGGATAGTATCTTAATGAAATGAAAGATGATGTTATGTTTTTCAGTATGGCACAGGTGGAAATATACCTACCAGTTTCTTTCCTCATCATCAACAACATGATGATGAGAGATGACGCGAATTCATCTTTTCAACTTCCTTTTTTTGGCAGTGAAGTTGAATATTTTTTTCTCTCAAATGTAGGAGAACAGATAAGAGAGAGAGAGAAATAATCCTGAGAAAAAAGTCGAGAATTTTAGCGCAAATGGGGTTTTGGCACTGATAACAAATTTCCGACATGTCTTCTCGTCTTTTCACCTGATGGGAGTCTTCTCGGATCAAAGATTTTTTTCGTTTAAGAGCCCCATTCAAAAAAATATATACAGGAAACTCACAAAGGTTGGAATTGATATCTCCAAAAAAATGAACACTTTAAGATGTGATTTTCCCTCCCTCTGAAAATTAAAATTAAATGTATCTCAGGTTTCATGAGCAGATTACAATGATTTCCCTTCTTATCAGGATTAAATTGCAGAGGGAGGAAGTTCACAAGCAAATTAGGAATTTCTACGTACTTGTGTATCATATTAACCAGGGAAATCCATCTGATTTCAGTGATTTCTCAGTTCTTTTTACAAGATCACACGAAACGCATAAAAAAGGTGGAAAAAAGAAAAGGTAAAAAAGAATTAATAAAGCACGTTTAACAAGAATCCGTAATGAGATGAGATGGTGATGATCTCCCCTTTTAATAGATAATGACAGAGAGAAAAAGGGAAGGCTCGGCGATGAAGAGAAAAAAGAAATAAAATCTCGATTATAAAAATCACAAATCTGTCTAATAAGTCTCGCGTGCTTTTACATACAGTCAACAGTAGCTCGTGAATGGAACGGAGTTACAAGGAAAAACTTTGTGATAAGTTATCAGGAATGAATCATGTTCACATCCCTCGTAAAAAAGATAACTGCTGACGAAACAGAGCGGGATCGATATGAACAGGTGTGGGATTGCGATAGAAGGGAAAATCATATATTTTTTGTGGACGATTTAAAATGCGATGAATTTTCTTCAAATGAATACGAGCCTGGATGTTGATGATGGGAATCTTTAGATATTTTTTTGGATATCCGTTTTCTTCACAGGACCAGTCTCTCCTCGTCGTGAGTTATCTCAAGCTCCCATCCGTGTCCTCGGAGCAACCTGTTGGAATGTGTGTAAACAGGGTTAGAATTGTAGAATCTTATCGGGGAACTGAATAAAAAATATATTAGAATGTGGTTGAGGAGGTGAACACGATAAAATAGATGTGTGATACGACTCTCGAGGAAATGCGAATTTCTGATGGAAACCGAGTGATTAGTGGGGAATAACAAGGGGAAAATATCATTATCCTTATCTATTGGCTTGTTACTCTATTACGAGCTTCTCTTTCATGATAGCACACTTGACTCTAGGACTTGAAGCGAAAAAAGGACCTAAGAAATAAGAATATCATTTGGAAAAAAATCACTACTCTTGTACCGCATGCATCTGTGTGGATTTTTATACACAGGTAGCTTTTCGTATTATGATGAGTGTTATTGCTCCACAAGAGATTACTATCCGTTCATCCTTTCATTCATTTTTTCTACTAGGATTCACCTCTCTGCCACATGAGTGTGTGATGGGTGATATGCTCGTATAGAGTTTGAAAAGCTTACATAAATCACCTCTCACACATGAGCTTAATCTAATACCAATCTATCGTAAAACACCAACTTTTATATTTATATACTTTTTATACCAACACCACACGTCATACTAAAAATGGTTGAGCAAATGTGGTGGATATAGCAAAACAGAGGAAGAATATATTTTATTTTATTTTTTACAACATTTCTCCATTTACATTTTGTGGAAGCAAGATATGCATAGTAGATTTTTCAATTTTTATTCATTTTTTTCTTCTCTCTCTCTCTCCTTCCTTCCATACAGTGCTATTCTGACAGGAGTTGAAAAGAGGAAAAGATTGATTTCCTATCTGGGGTTATTCGCTAATTGGACTCGTTTACGGCTATCATATACATGCTTATTAGGGGGTATTGTTATGCAGTAAAGTTAAACTGGTGATATTGATACAATGTGGCGTTTTGTAGTTGGCGATCACGATCCTGCAAAAATGGATTGCTTTGACTATTTTTCTTCTTATAACCACTCACAGTTTGAAACTGCGAGTGAGTTTGACAGAAGAACGGGAGAAAGAGAGAGAGAAAAAAAATAATGTTTTTCTCTTCACTTCATCACGATCCTTGTCCTCATCACGAGGTTACAATATCCGGTCAGAATGCATTTAGGTAGCACTTTTATCACAACTGCTCTATCATATTTTCCTCACTGACAATGTAAAAGCTCAACAAAGTAGGCACTTCCGTCGAAATTATTTACTTGAAAACGTAAGCTTCGAGTAAATTGCTTGTTAGCAGGTGGTTTACAAGTGGGGCTTTTTGCGCGAATAAATAATTGACATTTGCATTTCTACCTGCGGCTAGCTCTTTCAGCCAATATACATAATTCAACAATTACCCTTTGTCTCAAAACTAATGCTTCGATCCTATCCTAAAAATTAATGTTTTTTAAACAGAGAAAATCCATTAGTGCAAGAGGGTATTCTTGCAGTGGAGAATGGGCAGTGGAGCAGTTGAATTAGCGGAGGATGAGGACAGGGTGAAATATTTGCAATTTTTTTAAAAACGGGATTCCATTCTCAAAATGAATGAATGAAGGGAAGATGGAAAAATAGGCAAGATCCCATTTGGGTAATGAGTCTCAACGGGCAATAATATATTTTTCCTTGGCGGAAAGCAAGTTTTATAAAAAGTATTCCTGGTGGTGTAATAAACTGCCACAACTACACCCACCACACATACGGGAGGAAGGAAGGAAGAGGATAAAAAAGTGAATCAAGAAAATTCATTTTTTTGTTGGAGAGGGTGCAATTAAAAGATGATATGTGTATGTGAGAAGACAAGAAGTGAGCGAGCAGCTGTTTAATAATGTTTTCCGTACACAGGAAATTGGACTAGGAGAGTTTTAAGCAGAATACGTGTATCTGCTCCCTTACATTGTTTTCATTGTTGTGTATCAAATGGAGCTCATTGCTCATTAGTAGTCAAATCAGGTTGGGAGCCAGAACGGGGTAAAAAGAATCCATTACTTTGAATTGCATAAGAGAGTATAAGATTGGGACTTGCGAGGAATTACTCAAATGGGAGTAATTTATAGTGGCAGAGGGAAGACTTCTTTCAATATCTCTTCTCTCTCCCGCGCGTATCATTCTTATCATCTTTAATTGTGTTTACTACTTGGTATTTTTTTTCCTTGTCTGCTACACATACGCATGGCTATTTTGCTAAATTGCTAAACAAGCAAAAAGGGGAATACAAGAAAAAATGAGCTTTATCTTGCGGAGGAAATCGACCTTGTTGGATTTTTATTTTAAATTTCTCCATTCCTTTCCTTCAGGTGAGAATATTCTTGTATGGAAAAAAATGTGTCAAGTAACGGACATTTCAAGAGAACCTACGGCAAGGTCGGAGTACAATAAATGGATGTGGTTTTTTAATTGTCGTCTTTAAATAACTAAAATCAAAGTTTCTGCTGCTGCTGCTCTCGAATTCCCATTTTAGTGTACAACAGCGTCCTCACTTTGTCTGTGTGTCTGTTCTGAAATCACAGCTGCTGACAGCTACTTGCACTTTTGGAATCTACATATGAGAATTCTATCTCCCGAATCCAATGACACTTAAGATAGGAGAGGGGGAACTGTTATAGTATCTCGAGTTTAAACTCAGGCGTATTCATTTTTATCACTGAGTGAGTTAATCATTGAATCAAGTGAGGATTCGATCTGTTATTGACGAAGACAACGTCATAAAAACCTTCAAGATGTGGGTAATAACAAACAAAATTGTCTGGTTTTGCTGACCGTGGGTGTTTTAGCTGGATTAGGACCTATTTCTCCTGTATACGTCAATGGTAAGACAAGTAATACCAAAAATATCTTCAGTTTAAATGACAATTGGCAATGCTGGTTGTTATGATGCAGCATATTAAATACAAACTGTATAGTGACTGCATAGTGAATCTTGTTTCAACCCAATTTCTTTCTGTTTTCCAGCAATTAAATGTCTAGTTTGTAGTGGTGGTGCATACATTGGTGATTGTACTTCGTTGGTTGATATGGGCAAATCAACAACCTGCGAACCAGAAAAAAATCTCTGTTTGGTGGGTCACAGGGATTCGATTCATTACAGAAGATCTAGGAGGACAAGCAGCATGTAGAATTTATAATGACGACTCGAGCTTACCAATCAATAGCACTTATACTCATATACATGTAATATTGACAATTGCAACACTAACTGTAGTCACTGTTTCGATAATTCCATACCCTAGCCGACTATTTCCATTTCCCCAAATCGAGGTTCACCAACTTATAGTTGACAAAGTGGGGACGTTGTTCTTTCTGTTATGATTCTAGCTGCTTGGATGTTTAGTGATTTTTATTCTTATGTGTGTTATGCACGAATATTGTCCACTGAAAGGAATAATTTTTTTGTGTATGTTGACATTTGTTGCATGTATCATTTTATTTTGAATTGTTACTGTTACACACCTTTTAGCTTTCATTAGGAAACTTATCTAATTAATCCCATAAAGAACTCGTATAGAATAGTACACTATCATGATAGTTTAGGAAAAAAGTTTCATGACATAAACTTAAATTATGGAACTATTCATAAGTCATCTACAAAAGTAGCCACTAATTTTTACATGCTTGCTTTCCGATCATCACTTCAACATTTTTTTATTGTGGTCCACGAACCGGACCACCCACTCAACCACAAATACTATTTAGAAATCATTATGCTTAGGTTACACTACCGCAAAAAATGATGGTGGTGCAGGTCACATAATTCTTGTGGTGAAGGAAGCCACTCGAGAAGAACTAGGGAAACGTGCTTCCAAACAATACACGCAGGCAGAGAAACCATATGGAGATGACAATTAGAAGAGTCCCTTCGGAAAAAAGAGCTCTTTACTCAACAAATTCAATAAAAAGGGTTCAACCGACGACAAAAGTTTGATGACAGGGGAGACAGAGAGAGGAACGAATAATTTTGCTGAGTGAGTGAATGCCTACCAGCCCAAGACCACTTTACCCCATTGTCTGCCACAAGTAGAGATATTATTGTGGTCTTTGAGCTTGAGGAGTTTTAATGAGTCTCATAATTCCTCTCTGTGGAACATACGAGAGATATGGTTGGTCTGATAAAAAACTGGAAATCCTCAAACTAGGCCATATTTCCAAGAGTGAAAAACCGGGTGCATATATCCCACCACTGACGACTTTCTGGATATTTTTAATGAACACATTGCATATGTGAGATATACAAGGAAAAACACGTCCCATCAATCCCCTCATTTAGCCTGGATGCCCATTTGAGATGACATTTGTGCAGGTAATTACCTTCCTTCTGTGTGTATCTCACCTGGATTAAAATTAAAATGTATTTTTCTCGTTGTGAGCCCAGCTCTCCGAGTTCAAGTTGACTTCACCACTTCCGGTTCCTATAATCATATCATCGAGCTAATCGCGATGCTAATCACTTTTTTCAGTCAAACATTTTTTAATGGTTTGCCTGCCCTCCCTTGGCATTATCCTATTCACAGGAGGATAATATAATAAATAGAGCACCCTCAGCTCTTGTGGTTTAGAGGAGGAGACCATTATACCCAGAATGAAGTTAACGGAGCGAGACGAGAGAGAACTTGTTCACTAGCTATTCATTCCAACTTAACTGACCTGGAAATAAGAGAGTGGCTTATTCACTCTAACGTCAGCGCTACATTATAATATTATTTTTTATCTTGTCAAATGCACAATCGGGAATGTGATCTGTGAGAAAAATAAAATTATTCTCAAACGAAATAAATGGGAATATGGGTATGTGTATTTCTCGTATAAAATATTATTGGGGAGGGGTAGGAGGCAACATATCATAGCCAGCCTGTCGTACTCCATATCAGAGAGTATCGCAATCGCAGCTCATCTGATTTCTCCTTCGTTTAATATCCGCTCATACCATCAAAAAACGAGCCATCTCACCACCACCACCACCACCCTCATTGTTCTCTTTTTTGTGTGTTTTTCCATGAAAATAATATCCACATATTCAGTTCGAGATCCCATTACATAATAACAATTTTTTCTCTCTTGCTTCCACCACCACCAAAAAGTCCGTTTAACTGTTTGCTTATGGTAAATAGGGGAGAAGTGGCACCCCTGGGAAATCCTTTTTTCTCTGTGTTATCGCCCTGTTAGGGAATAAATGAGCTGAGGAGGAATATAAACGTTTGCTTAAAGTTGTCCCTGGGGAAGGAAGGGTGCACAGATTGGATTCGGTGGGGGATTGCTTTCGTAATAAAATACGTATTGGATGTAATACCACTGGTGATTCTCTTTTTGAGGAAGATCCCTTTCCCGAAATCGGAGATTAACGAGATGGGATGCAAAGGCAGTAAGAGAAAATCCCTATTGATCAATTCACTTGACCTGTATGTGTACACTCGTGTTTGTCCCGAAAGGAAAAGCTGTTAAAAGCTAATCTGCTTGGGAGAGAGACGGAGACGGCTCAAGGGTGTGCTTCCAGTGTTTGGGGTGACTTTTGACGCGGTTCTGAGCATTACAAAGTAGAGGAGGAGGATGATGACTGATGTAACATTTTTTCTGTCAAGTCACGGAGAAAAATGAGGGGAAAGGATTTTAGCTGATGCGTACGTCTTGGAAAATGTTGCGATTAAAAAAATGCATAATTTTTGTATTCATGTCCGGCCCAGTGGACTGCACACTGGAGGAAGCTTTGGCTGCGAGTTTGTAGGTATTATACCCCCTGTGGGATCCCATAATCGATTTTTATTGAGGATTCATTATTCCAATTCCGTATTCCATCATCGACCCCGTCATCATCAAATCATCATTAGAAGACCCGTCATCATCGTCATCATCACTACCAGCAGAAAATCTCACAAGTTCTCTACTGCAAACACCACTACCGCTGTACGACCACCTCAACTAAAAAATATACATTTTGACATTCAATCTGCTTCTATGATGTGTACAGAATGGAGGTGCGTAGTAATGAAAATCTATCAAAAAAGTTTTAGGGTAATTTTTTCCTCTGCAATTTGCATGTTGGCTTATTCGTTCCAATCCAAATGCCTAATCATCCTTTGATGAATGAGCGAAAGGAGAAAGGCTTGGCTCAAGGATTGAATCTCATCTCTATTTTTTTTCCAAGGTGGAATTTCCCACAGTGCAAAAATGCGAGGAAAGAATGGCGTCCGCTATCCTTCCTGCTGTTCCACGGGGTTCGAAATTGTGATTGTCATTAAAACGCAATTTTTTTCTCTCTTGAGAGTTTTCCGATTGCCGATAAGGGATAATGTGTGAATGGATATTTGATTTTTTTTTCAGCTGGCAAGCGCAGAGGTCAAAATATTAAAAGTGGGAAATTGCTTTTTAAAGAGATGCCTTATGCATATTTCTACCAAGGACTAGTATATAGTGACCATTGGTAAAGACAAAAGGGAGCATTGTGCTTGGGAAATGTTAAATGTGTACTTTAATAGAGCAGAAAAGGATGTGTGGCTGGATGTCAGAAAGAGAGAGAAGGAAGCCCATGGAGTCGAGATGTAGAACAGACCAGACCACCTGTCGACATTCCATTTGCTCCTCATTAGTCATCAATTTTGCTTGGTAGAGATGGATTCAATGGTGTCAAATGAAAAGGAGTATTATTCAAGTCATCGTCACGTCACATCCACATCACGTAATGGCCTATCACACACACACACCTTTTTCCACTTGCCATCAATATCTCGTCTATTAATCACATTGAAAATAGCTACTATCCTTAATAAATTCCAATCAATCAAGCTAAACTGACTGAATTTTAAAGTTTGCATACATCAACAATTTTCTTCTCACATGTGGCGTTATGTAAACGAACGTGTGTGAATTATCCCAATGTGAGCTGTCATTCAGAAACTTGTAGATATGCAGTGTCCCATCTGCCATGCTAAATTTGTGGGATTGACCTTCCCAGTCGTGAAAATATTGTCAACTGTAATAAAAAGGGAACAGAGATAGCTTTGTATTTTTATATTCTCATTTTCGCCATTTTATCTCTCCCCGGCATCACTCTGATTATATCTTACGGTTGCATCTCGCATCTCCACTACGGTTGGAAATTTTTATTTTCCCAAATAATCCACCATTTTTATATTCCCATTTTCGCCATTTTATCTCTCCCCGGCATCACTCTGATTATATCTTACGGTTGCATCTCGCATCTCCACTACGGTTGGAAATTTTTATTTTCCCAAATAATCCACCGAAAGCAAGGCAGCTGTCTATTTGTGGGAAGATTTGTGAGAGATCGTGCGAGATTCAATGCATTTCCCAAGATTTCGCATCAATGACAACGCGATAAGGCTTGTGCTCTCTCATTCACAATGTACAAGAGCGCTCTCATGCTTTTGTTGAGGTTTTGCATTTCCAAGCGAGAAACAAATGAGAAGTGCGTAGAGACTATGGAAGAGATACATTGTGTATTTTGTTGTGTGTGCAGAGGAGAGAGATGCGTTTCTCAGATTGTCCGTAACTTGACACTTTGTGCGAGACTGTTAGAGTGAGTGAGCAAGACACGTCCTGTGATGTCATTGGCGATAAGGGAAAGGAAAAAGGTGCACAAATCCGAAAATCACTCACTGCAATAGTAGTGATATGGTTTGCTTTGGTTGTTTCAGATTGAACCACGAGATAGAATATATGGCAGCTTGAGGACGGATCCAGTAGTGCATATAATTGTTGTATATTTTTGCATGTTGCTCGTTAAGAGAGAAAAACTGGAGAAGATGAGATAATCCAGATATGATAATATGAAAACGGATTAGTGAGAAGTGGGAAAAGGGATGAGCAGATGGAAAATCCAGGAAGGTGACAGTTTTCACACTGTTTGCTTTTTATCTTGGATGATTCTCGTAATATGATTTGGTTCATCTTGGGAGAGGTGAGATAGCCTCGAATGTGATACTGTTTTCAAGAAAACCGCACAAAGGGAATTGTCATCGGTTTTTTTCTCTCTCGAGGATTTCTCACAGGAAGATGTAAATTGGGAAAGGGTTAAATATTTTTCCCGAATCCAGTCAGTTTCATTTCACAACTTGAAAGTAAGAATATTTATGAGGGGGCGAGATAACCACAGGACCATTTATTATCAAAAGAGGACCAGCCACGAAAAATGTGTATCTTGGAGGGGAACTCAATATCCAGGAATCATGCTCAAGGTGGCAATACTCTCATTGAGGAAAGAGATGGAGAAGGCACAGTTTTCAAAACCGGTGGCCTAAGATTTTTGACTGGGCTCATTTGTCTTCACAGCAAACTAGCTTGGGATAAATGTTCTCGTATGATATGGAAGATATACATAAAAGATATACGAGTGTGTATGCCGTATTACTTTATCTCTATACAAAACGGTATAATATCGAGAAAAATCCATCCTGATCATCATTATCAGCTTTTGTGTTTCTTTTCCTTTCAAGAAAATCCAAAAGGTACTTCATCTCCGCTGGAAGGCAAACCTGGCCCAACCCTTTTCACTCCATCAATAACAAAGTCGTCGTATTGCTCATCCAAACATGCATCAAAACAAAATGGGACAAACGTTAAAAAAGAAGGATGGGAGAGATTATTCCCTGATAAAACTACAGTGACTTTCTGGCCAACACATTGAGAATCCACTCTATTTTTTACTCGGATTTCCAAATTAATTTCTCTAATCCTCCACTTTATGGCTTCCTCAATTAAGCCCTTATAGAAGAAATATACCCAGTAGCACAAAAGATCTTTTTGTAGATGTAAAGTAATTATAAAAAGATTCCGTATGGCACGAGGTGTGGCACTCAATTTTCGTTAAGATTCTACCTATTTTTATTGTTTCTACCTTTAAAAAACAAAAAAAGTTAAAAGCCCATTTTTAAATGAATTTGAATGGTGGCATAAAACATCCAGAAATTTATGGCTTTGAATACATTTTAATTGCAGCTTAAAAGCTTGTATTGATGTTAATTTTAGGATGATACTGTAATTTTTAGACAAAAAACAATGTTTTTTTGGGGAATAATAAGAAAAGTTCATTAAACTTATCACTGATCAGAACAAAAGATACATGGGATTTTCAGCCTTTTAATAAAATATATCATTTTTCTCTCTTTCCTCCACCTAAACTTCTACAGCATTATCATAGCAGAAGCGGTCGAGGGCTATGATCACCAGCCAAGAAATCTCTTTTACAAGATGAGCAGTGGCAAAAAGAGATGGGCATCTTGTACTTTGTCTTCATCCAAATCTCACAGTTGTATCACGCTGTGTGCGTACCATACCGTTGGACGGTAGAAAAAACGATTCTTATAAATGCCGCTATCTCTGGCGACCGACCCTTTTTACATTATCCCTCGATAAGAGAGAATTGTTTCATTAGGAGCTTAATCACAACTCGTAAATTTATCAAGCATCAATCAGGAAGTGATAACAAGTGAGTGAAACGAGCATCCTAAATCGTATCATTCTTTAAGCAACCATTATGATATATGACGCTAGGGAGCATAATAAAACCTATCAAGATTTTTTTCTTCTTTCTGCATCTCATCTTCTCATTCTCATCATGAGCAAAATGATTTCGTGAATTTAGGTAATATAGTCGCTCAACTGACATTTTTACGATCTACTTTTTCCATCCTCTAATTGGGAGCATGGTCATGTGAGGTTGGGTAATCTTACAATGGTCAATTAACGCCTGCACCTCATTCATTTCTTTTTCAAGAAAACTGGATCTAGTCTAGAGTATGGAGCTTCAGGAAGGAAAATGTATGTTTTCGTGTGACAGGCTCATAAAGAGGTTTTCTAAGATTTCTTTTCTAGGAAAAAAATCACCAAGATTAAACTCGAGAAAGATGATGATGAGATGGGCTGTAGAGAATAAAAAAAGGAGAAAAAAAAGAAGATTGTATTTTTGTGAATCGAAAAAATGCATATTTGTGGGAGAGGATGCACGCGTAAAAAATATATTTGGAGAGAGGACTCATCCAAGGAGATAACGAGGGAGAGAAGGTGAGTGAGATGCATGCCCTGATCGAGACTGATTTTTCCTCTGCCGGACGAAAAAGAAAGAGGGCACGAATTTACGAGAGCTGATTTTCAGCTCGATAATTAAAAACTATAAATAATTGATAATTTACAAGGTAATGGGGAGGCGGACAGCGGGGATGAGAATCGGTGCGAAATCTCCAAGCGCTAAAGAGACACAGTGTAAAAGAGAGGAAAGTGTAAAAGTTTTTCCTTCCCTGGCTACATATATGCATGTAAGAGAGAGGTGGTGTAATATGTAAATGAGGTGGATATGCACGGAGAGAGGAGAAATTTATTGGGATTGATTTATTCCCAATGAATTCCGCTTTGAGGCAGCCTCTCTCTCTCTCTCTGAGAAAGATGGGGTGAAGTAGGTATGTATAAAAACGTGTGGTTTGTGTTGTATACATAGGATAACAATTGGTGCGTTTAATAGGCGAGATAATGGATTAGTTATCAACGTGATTTTTGTGTCTTAGGGTATATCATATATCGGAAAGTGGTAAATGGTCAAGTAGCGTATATTGGAGCGCCTGCATTGTGGTTTGAGGTTTTTGTGGTTTTCCCTATAAAAGTGTGCATATGGAAGGGGGCTGAACTCAATCAAATGAGGGATAGGAATGATGAGTGTAAAAAAGAGAAAAATCCACGGCAAAACCCTTTTGTGTTAGCATGAAAATTCCAATATTGCGGTGGATGGATGGGCGCATTATATGGGTACACGTAATTTGAATCGCGTTTGCTGGCTTTTCAGGTCGACAATGGGGGCGTGGAAAATATCACGTAATTCATCTGCAGAACACGCTCTTGTCTTCTTGCGACTGCGTATGTGTGAACTCTCATAGAATTCGACTGCGTACTTCTTGAGCCGCTTTAATCTTATGGTAAGAAAAGCAGGTTGGGAATCATGAAATTAAAACTAAGGAATGCGAATGCCGTTTTGAATTTAAGGGTATTCATTTCCGCCAATTTAGCATGTTGTTTACTTACTAAGGTAATCAGGAAAGGCTCTTCAAAATAATTATCCCCCACTTTTATTTCCAGAGCATCAGCATAAGGTGAAAACGGACCAAACTTTTAGTCTAAACTTGGTGTCAAACCAGAGATAGTCAAGAAAACTTTCACATAATTTGGCGATGAGTGATTTATAATAACCTCAGACCTGTCCATGTTCAGACGCCAGCGCAAGGCGAGAATAGGTTTGAATAGAGACCATTCTGCGCAATAGGGTGGCAGGTGGGTGATTACCGAAACCGTTGACCTAGCTGCATTTACCTTCACAAATGAACGTTTACACAATAACTGATTTTGGAATTTTTTGTATCAATTATATTGATGTTTAAAAAAAATACTGCGAAAATCATCAACCAGGTTTTTCTGAAACGTTACAAGCTAAGTTATCATTGTGATCAACAGTTATTCCGAGTTACATGAAAAAGAGATTCTCACAAGTAAAGTTAAAATTAATGCTATTAATGATTAAACTATTGGTGCTTTGATGCGTCAGCTAACGAATATAGATCACCAATCACCACCGCACCGTCATCTCATCATGACCGGAATATTCTTGCGACGCCAAAGCTGCAACTGTTTGCATTGGGTGCATCCTAGTGAGTTTGTTTGTATACATCTGGTCGGGCCCTGTAAATTCAGATTGTGAGGTTGACTTAGATTAATCCCTTACCACTAGGTGCCACCAAATACGAAACGGTTCAACAAACCAAACCTATTTTTTGTGCTCAATGGCCAAATCAAAGTAGATTAGGCACTAGACAGGCAAACGTTGCATTAAAATTAGATCAGAGCACATACATGCATATTCTCAGACCGACAGAATTGAACTAGATTCATTTACCATACGAACTCGGCTGATGTTGCAATTAGCATAGCAGATTCCAGTTACAAACACTCTCGTGCTGAAATACAGACAGCAACAGTGCAATGCTTCTGTATAATCTTTCTTCTGAAACTATTTTGTAGTCGCATGCATGAGGTATGAAGTTGGAATTGGAAATAGAAACAAATAAATTGCAACGAAAAGTGAATTTGAAATAAGCGAAAAATAAATCCCTACTCTCGGGTCATTTTGCATGATGGAATATTTGAGTGCAAAAGTTAGTTGGAAATTATTTTGTACTTTTAGACATTAATATATTATGGTATTTATGCTTGTTGAAATTGGAATTGGAATTAATCTGCAATTGACAATCACATAAAACTTTATTTTTTATAAAAATTATGGTTTTTACATAACATTCTAAAATTAATCGATATTACTTAACAGAACAAGGAAGATGCGTGAGATTTTTTTGGGGGAATTGTTTAATATTTGATTTGTTTCTTCAACAGTATTGTTTAAAAATTTTAATAGTGTTTGTTACTAGAGTCGATGAGGTGAAAGAGTTGAGGGCTGTCAGCAAAAAAATTGCTTTTAATGGTTAACGTTAACATTGACGTAAGCACTATTGTCCCTTTGAGGGTGTTTTCCATCTGGAGCTGAGTAGCTATATGTGTAGCTGTAGCTAGGTTTTGGGGGCACAATGATAACTCCTTGAGCTCTAACGGCGGTTAGTGCTGGAGGAACAGCGACCACTGGTGTGGCAGCAACTACTGGAGGAGTGTACACGTATCCTGGATCTGCATGAGTGGCTACTACTCTAGGTGGTGGTGGTGGTGGCACAAATGGGGCGTAAACTCGTTCAACAACTTGAGGCGCTATCACTCTCCCTACTGGGGTTACTACGTTATTGTGATGGATCTCTCTTACCGGAGCAACGGCGCCAGAAGAAGCTCTGGCTTTTGGAGAGATAACGACGGAACTTCCTGGTCCAACAATAGCATTTACTTGAGGATTAGCTACGGCAACGTCTCCTCCTGATCCAATGCTACGGAACCCAGCTCCTGAGCCACTGTATGCTTCAGCTTCAGGTTGAATGACTGCGTGAGCTCCAGGACCAACAATAGCTGTAACGGAGGGAACTGCTGCTACGACATTGCCTCCATTTGAACCAAGATTTACAACTTGGCCAGTCCTTGCATCGGCCAGATTTACATGGGCAGCTTCCCGTGGAGGGGCTACATATGATCCGAAAAAAATACATTTTCAAAATCTGCACTAAAGTAAAATAATAAATTATTTGTCTAAAATTGGTTTGAATGTCTTTACCAACGACCAAAGCTGGCGGCGGAGCAATTACATCAACAACTCGTCTCACGTCAGGGACAACTACAGTTCTCGTGGCAGGTAAAACTGGGACAACTCTTCTAGCAGCAGTGGTCACGAGGCGTTCATTGTATAAAACTTCAGTTTTGGGTCTGACAAGAAATAAACTAATCACTGAACACTTCTGCTCATATTCCGTTATAAAATTTTCATCTGACCTACCTGTAACCTTTCCCATCAGCAAAGTAATGAACTTTGATTGGAACACCGTCAGGTCTTATGTAGAGGCTTTCTCCTTCCACCGATCCATCTGCAAGACGACGCTCTGCCACGTAACGGTGCTCTCCTGTGTATGCATATCTAAAAGAAGAAAAACAAGTCATAAAACTTTCTTCCTTAAAACAACACAGGCTATTTATCATCTAAAAATATTTCCTTTGTAACACTCCCATTATAGCCTCAACAAGTTACGCGTGTAAAATCGTGATTCGGCATTTCGCTCAAGGCTTTGTTTGCAAGTTCAAGTTCACAGGTGAGTATGACGCTTAAACAAGGCTTGAGGTAGAGGCTTAAGCACCCGAGATTCATTTTCAATTCACATCTTTTGAAATGCCAAGAGCTAAGACGGGATTTGGGTATGCATGCGATAACTACCTGAATGAGATGAGATATATATCCACTTGCATTGGACATGTATACCATGACACTCAAGACAATCGTTTTGCTACCCCTATCATCATCATTAGGTCGTACTCTTGCCGTTCTCTGATTACCTATGCAATTTTTACAGAAACCTAACTGAAACGAGCATTTGCTTGGGTTGAATGAACGGATGAATAATATATTATGTAGTGCTGCTACTTTGCATACATTTATATCCTGTCCATTCGCGATTAAGCTTTTCATCAGCTGCATCTAAATTGCAAGTATCACATGCTTTCATAATAAAAAAGCTAGCTTATGAATTAGGTTCGAGTTACATTTTCTTCCACAACTTTCGATTTTAAAATCTTTTTCTAGTATGTCACAAGTCAATAAATGTGAATGAAAAACTGTTCTTACTTGTAACTGCCATCAGGCAAAATTTCTTGATAATGTGCGTCCGAAACAGAGGGAAGAGTATATGATCGCTTAGCAGGTGGGCCACCGTGAACACTCAAGATTGCTGTCGAAATCAAGAGCACAAGCGGCTGCACATGACGATTTCACAGATTAAAAAAATATTAACGATTGCTTTCCACTGTTGTAAATTTTTGTAATGTAAAAAATGTTTAAAACCTATAAACAAACACTCACCCGTGGTAAACTGGAAAGCTTAGCCATTATATGTTTTTATGCCTGAAACTCGTAAAATTTACAAGTGATTATTTTTCAAAGAGCCTCTGCTTCTAACCAGATATACAACTGGACTCAACGGTCTCAGCAAACTGAGCACGTTTCGATTCTTTACTACGGTCAAAATCTAAAAATTAGCAACGGCATAGACATATCTGGCATGTATCATAGTAATCCCCATGCTCATCCTCCTGTCCACTTTGATGCATTGCATAATGCTAGAATATAAGCGGAGTCAAATTTTTAACAAGGCCTTGGGCATTTTACAGCGTAGGCTCACTATTTGGGAAGAACCAGGTACAGATACTTACAAGAGGAGTATGGGCAGTTTTTACAGGATTGATTACGATTTTACACGGATGCATGGACGACGAAGGATGATGGTGCGTGAAGGAAAGGAAAAGTTTGCAGATATTTGCAACAAAAGAATTTTAAAACAGCCCATCATCATGTTACTTAGAACACGTTTTTTACCACCCGATCCAAGATATTCTCCATGTAAAAGGGAATATTTTGATTGAGTCTGATAAATCCCAATCTATTTCGACTTGTTTGCATTTTTTATGAGACTCGACGAAGCGATCCTGACCTTATTCATAATGGGTGCGGACACTTTACCATTTTTTTGCAAAGCTCATCTCTTTTCGCATATTTTTTGCTTGTATTTGTGTGGGAATGAAGATGACGATGTGGACGATATCTTGAAGGATATATGATGGCAAAATAAATGGCAACTGCTGAAAATAAATTATCAATAGTTGGTAATTATTTGTGGCACAAGCACATGGGGCGACAAAAAATGAGAAGAGGACGCCAACGCTCGCTTCATGCCGAAACGAGGTGGTATCGTTAAATTAGCTAAGGTGATTTTCCCTTAATTCATGCATGTTATTTAGTGTTCTTTAATGTTCAATGTTAATTACAAATAGTGTGGATCTCATTGTGCGTCGCATAATTCATATTACGGTATATACAATAAATCATGCTGTTGGGATGCTTAAATAACATTCCCAATTCCCATTAGGTCAGATCATCTGCATATCCTACTAAATCCAAAATATAGACATGCAAAAACTACGTTCAAAGCTAAAATGCTTTAAGATCTTAAGAACCCTATAATCTCTTAAGAAATACTTTGCATGAAAATGGGAATTAGAGGTGTTGACATAGGCATCCAGAAGATGAATTATTGGCCAAGTAGCTTTAAAAGCACGGTAATATCCTCTACCTTGAACTTTTTCCATATTCGGAAAAGAATTTCCATGAGTTATGTCATAAGTTTCAGTAATAATGAGGGCTTGTGGGAATCACGCTTATTTCTTCCTTATTTTTCCAAGAGCATAAAAAAGTGCTTGCTTTGGTAAGAACGCTTTATTACTGTTTTTGGCTATCCTTGTAAAATAAAAGTTGGACACAAGCTTACATACGTCCGTACGTTGTCATAAAACGAATCAAATTCTTAGATACAGTGATGGGCGATTTAGGAATTACTTTTTACAGTATCTACAAATTAGCTCTGTGTTTGTTCTAACAAATATAAATTCCTACTCTTAATTATTTGTACCTTGCAAGAAAAATATTAGGTTTGGATGGCTTACTATATCCGTAAAATGGCCATATCATCACATACGATTACTCGATTGCTCTAGACGTGTCATACTTGCTGCACTATCTAAATCACTAGATATCTCTAACGAGATAGGATGGCCAGGATCACTTGGGGGTGGAACGGGTGCTGGACGGATTCTGGTGTATGAATTGGTTTGAAAGTTAATAAGTCTAGGTTCTGGATCTCTTGATCTACTTGGCGGGCGTGTGGCTTCTATTGATCGTCTTAATTCTGCTTGAATAATATTTTCGGCTTCAGTACGAACTTCTGGGTTCACGTCGATCGGAATGAGGTCTTTAAAAACTTTTGAGTTTCGAGCAACGTTTAAACTCCTGGTTGCTTTTGACATAACGATCGACTCGAAGCGCTTGTCTTTCCTTAGAAGTTCGTCTACCTCTTTAGGTAAATGCTTTAAGCTCTCCATAGCTTTCTCTAAAGCTTTGGTAGTATTTCTACTGGAGTTTATTCCTGGTTTTGAATAGTCAAAACAGTCATCCTCCTGATCTGTAGATCCTGTTGTGTTCTTCTTTGATAGCTGTTGTTGTTGGAGTTTCTGCGCAAGATCTTTTGCTGCTTGTTCATAAAGTTCCTCCCCAAAGTCAACTGCTTGGTAGGGGACTCGTTCTCCAGCATGGAAATCCCATACAATGCTTGTTTTATTATGAGTTTTTCTACTGTTCTCTGCTGGAAGTTGCTTGGCTTGATATAAATTACCAGATTTTACGGAAGTGTAGAACGGACGACTTTGACTTTCTTTTGGCACCGTTGTACTCTTAGGCTTTGTGGAACCGTGTTTCTAAAGATAACCATTCAAACAAGAATATTATGCTTAATAGGAAATCAGCAAATGGCTGGTTTGGTAACATTTTTTAAAAAATTACCTTGCTACTTTTAACCAAGTTTGGTTGAGATTTTTCCCTTTGGATTTGAGGAGGAACAGGTACGTCATATGCGTAGCTAAAGGCACAAGGAATATGCAAATTGATTGCTCCGTCTTGAACTGACACGGATCCAGTTCTTCTCCTACCATATTTAAAATCAAAATCATCATCGGGAGCATGTCGTTGAGCAAAATATCTCGACGGTTGGGAATTCTGATGAGATCCTACTCCTGACGATGAATGACCTGATGATGACGACCGAGACGACAGTGACATAATGGTTACTTGCAGAAGTTCCAATTATTTACCTGGAAAAATAACAATACACATAACTTTGAGTAATAATTTCAAAACAACTATTTTTTTAAAGTCCTACAAAAGTCCTACGTCCATCCGTCTTGAAGCCAAAATTTCGACTGCAAAATAGTAAGAAACGGAATGCCAATGCCACCCTAAAACGCCTCAAAGTTATTACACCAGAAAAAAAGACTCGAAAACTAATTAGTATTCCGTACCTATCATTATGATCGCCCATTAATTGGGTCTGACATGGGTACGAGCTCTCACAAGCACGTCTAAAGCGGTGAGGTGATATTACTGAGAAAGACTAAAAAGCTTCAATACACTTTTATATGCACAGTACAATGAAACCAAAGAGCCCACTTTCCATGTCAATTTACCATGAAATACACGAAGGAAATTAATGAAGAAGGGAAAATTGGGAAAATGAGCAAAAAAAGAACTCAGAAAACGAGCAGTATCGATAGTAGTGAATGGCATGTCAACTAGAAAAGTGCACGAATACTACTGGACACATGGACTAGTATGCACAAAGTTTTTTATAGAGCAGAAAAACAGCAAGAAAACTTTCCCCAAAGTTCCAGCTGGCAAATAACAGATAAATTCTCACGGGAAAGAAAAAAAATCTGTGTAGTAGGTGTAGCTTCATAGAAACGTTCCCAGCATTCAACGTAATACTTTCAGTCTAAAGAATAGAAAACACACAAAGGGAAAGTCACTTCAGTCCAGTCAATGAAGGAACAAACATTTCTCTGATCCGGGAAAGTAAATGACCGTGTGTGTGTGTTCCATGCAAAATTTCCTGTCAAGGTTCGTGCTCAAGGCTCATATATCCACCTGCTCGAACCAAGCCATGTGCTATGGTTGGCTCGAAACTGTAAGAGAGACTCAAAACAAGAAGGGGAAATAATGGAATGGAGCAATTTGTTCAATAAATGCTTTATTGCGCACAAAAAGGAAGTTTCATGTCTATTACTGTAATGAATAAAGTCAATCAATAAAAAGTCACTCTTCCAGTCAGTTTTAAGCTTTGCCAGTATATAACAAATACTAGTAAATATACAAGATGTATATATTGATTTTTATCTTCACACTTGGAAGTGATTGTCCAAGACATACAACTCTAAGGACTATTACCAAATTCACTGACAAATATGTAAATATGAGTTGCATGTTTGTTTACAAATAACGATGTTAGGTCGGTTGACTGTTGGTGGTTGAACATTGAGTTGAGGACTGGAAAACTGGAGGTATTGTTGTGGTACATGGTACTTACATAATACAATAAAAGAAGACAAGTTTTTGCAAACACTGATAGGTTCGTGTCAGGTACAAAGTGCCACAAAACAAAAATCACATTGAAAGATGTCAACTAACGATAGAAATACAAAAACTAACGGTGTCTAATGAGCTATGTTGTAGTTGCTGTGAGGGAGGACGTCATATTATGTCATTTTCTTATTTTTTCAGCTGTTTTATCCTTCACGTAGACTGGAAGAGAACTAAAATAATCTTTCCATGTGTGCGATCACACTCCAATAAACCTACATAAATCTGAGACTGCACTGCGTCATTGCGTTATATATGTTTCCAAAATTTCAAACATCGTTCATCACTACCGGTCCCTCTTGTTTATGAATAACCTAATATGCAATCCAAGCAGAAGAAGACTAAACACAACAAACATTCCATGTAATGTAACATGACACAAGGAGTTTCCCAAAATAATGTCTGTAAAATCACTGTTTGCAGAACCCTTTTACCTGTATTTATCTCTGACAATCCTGATCCTGAGGTTAAACCGAATCTTATCCCACCTCATTTCATGCTCAATCCAATTACAATTTTTTGTATATCAATGTAAAACAACTAAAAATGAAGTTCTATCTACTACACTGGAGGAAGAACCAATGCCAAGGGAAGGCAAGCAAATCACTGAAAAACGAATATATTTATTTGATAAAAAAGAAAACTGAATATAATAGTCTCGGTGTAAACAGTAAGTACTAGAGTAGGGATCTTTTTGTTGTTCTGCTGTATGCATGATTTGGGATCATTGGCGGTTGAGGAATGAAAACAAATACCTCTCTCTCTTATGCACATTCTCATTCTTTCTTTCCTATGGTTGTTTTGTTGTACGGCATTCCGCTACTCTTGCTCTGGAGACCTTCGGATGGGGTGCTACGCTGCACTATTTCACCATATTCACCCCCATTTTTAATGATGAATGCAGCACAGTTAAATATTAAGATTTACATTGGTTGTTAATATGTAGAGCAATGTTCTTGTAATGTATGTAATTTATTGTGCATTATCTCATGATCTCTTTTTACGTTTTGCATGCAGGGACGGAAAGGCTTACTTTAGAGGCTAGTGTATGATGACAATTTTGATGTTTTAAGGGAAAAAGAATGAAAATGGCATTGGAACGGTTTTTGTGCTTTATACTGACGATTTGTTGAAGATCTTTTAATTAGAACAGTTGTACATGAATTTCCAAAAAATTCTTAAGATGGTGACAAGAACATGGAAATATCGGGATATTAACTTTTTTACAGAACAGCTCTCGAGCACTCTGATTTAAAATATAATATTAAAAAAGTCTCTAGCTATAAGTATTTAGACAATAACTCTGGCACCATTCCATGTTTGTCCAGCAAGGATTTGCTGTCCACCAAGGAATTGTTGTCCGGCAAGGAATTGTTGTCCAGCAAGGATTTGCTGTCCACCAAGGATTTGTTGTCCGGCAAAGATTTGTTGTCCACCGACCAAAGCTGGGGCTTGGACGACTTGTTGAACAACTGGAGTTTGATAAGCAACTGGGGTGGCAACTGGAACATCTTGGATAACTCTGCGAACGGTGACCTCAGGTTGGATTTGAGTGAGTTGTGGGGTGATTTGGGTGTGTTGACGGACTGGAGCAAGAACTTGTTCCTTGGTGACGAGTGGTCCGAAGTCGCCAGCTTGAGCGGCCCTCAAGGCAATAGCTGGAGCAGCAGCGACCTAACAAATACATTTGAAATATTAATACCTGCATACTGGAGCCAGGAGGGATTCTTTTACGTTACGTTTTACGGATAAATATTATTTTCATACTGGGAGAGCAGAGCGGGCTTCGACGACAATGGCATCATTGGATGGTCGGACAGCAGAAATGGTCTGGGCAATTGGTTGTTGGAGGACAACGGACTGGGGAGCTAAAGACAATGGCAATTGGTTAACAGCAAACAAATTGTTAGATCTTAAAAGGGAGGGACCACCAACAATAATTGGGGAACCAGGAATTGGGAGGGTTGGTTGTTGACCTCCTTGATCACCAGTGCTTCCATTATTTGGAGCTGGGGTTGTTGAGGTGGGTGCGGTAATTGGGAAATCGGAAGGAGGGCCGAAGGTACTGGTTGGGAAATCGGCGGCCGGTATGGAGGAATTAGCGGGTGGGGCAGGAGTTGTGAACTCAGGTAATTGACGAAGGAAAGCTGGGCTCAAACCTGAGAGAAGTGGGGCAGTAGCAAGGGCTGGCTTAATGACAGAGGTCTGGTATCCAGTGACAACTGGTCTGTTTTCATAGTGGACAGTCTTGGTCAATGGGACTTGGTATTGGGCAATTGGTTGGGCAAGGAGGGATCCAGAAGTGTAAGTGACAGCTCCTGGGCCATAAAGTCCAGAGGAGATCACTTGGGCTCCTGGGGCAGCCATGGCAAGAGCCAAAAGGGGCAAGATGGTCTGCAAAGAAGAGAGAAGTGGAATCCATGTTTAGAAAATTATCACTTTTCATTTCCCAAAATATCCTAGGCACTTTTCTCACACGATTACATCACAACAACCACATCTTGCAAAAGCTCCAGAAAAAGAAATCCACTTTTTTTGAAAACTTACCAATGGATTCATGATGAATGAAGTTATTTTGCTTTCTGCGTTCTGAGCTTTGAGCAAATGTCGAGTTGGCAAATGAATGTCCTTCTACTGGGGAACATGACCGCTTTTATACCATGACCAAAAATGTATTTTCATCAAACCAGCAACCCTAGCGTCGTTACACACGTATACATATAAATGGGTGATGATCTGATAAATGAAAAAAATCGGGTTATTGTCGACATGTATGAATATATACCATACCATATACTGAAAACTTACAAAAGCTTCATGATCAAAGTGTTTCGTTTCGTCTTCTCGAAACGCCTTTCAGCTTCACCAACCCTACAATAATTTCCAGGTTGAGAGTTGAAGAGAGGTGGTCTGCGAGAAAAAAATCCTGCATAATTTATACGTCCAGGTGGACCAGAGAATGGGTCTACTTGATTGGGATCCAATTTCAATCGAGAGCTCAGCAAGTTGTATTGTAATGTGGATAATATTCATAATATAGTGAGATTAAAGACATCACATGAGGAATAGGTGTGACCCCAGAAGCAGATACGAAGACGAGATTCGCTTTTCATTAGAAGTGCACTGGCATTTCTTAACAAGCAGACGTGCTGCTTGTTGAGCTGCCTGCCTTTTTCTGCAAATCGTTTTACACGATTTTTTTTGCAAACAGCTTCTCTTCTTCGATCACAGCGTGCTCGCAAAAATGCTGCCAGTCATCAGCACCAATCCAAAATGCCAAATGTCGCTATCATTATATTGTCACATGATAGATTGTACATCAGCAACAGTCAATACACCCAAAAACTGGTATGGAGTATGGAGCCATGGAGGTTTCATGATGATGGCTGAAAATCGTGAGATGTATTTTACTAAAAGGGGCTGCTTAAGGAAGGCTCCATGAGTTTGTTTGACGTAATTTTTGTGGTCGTCAGTTATTTAATTTTTTTAAACTGTGCTTCTCGTTTGCATAAAGAACCGCTTTTGTTCATATAATTTGCATTGTCTAAAATTGCATAGTCAAATGCCAATTGTAAGCGTGGCTTAAAAAACTAAGGAATCTACTTTTGGGCTTACATACGTGATCTTCATAGACTATGGTCATATAGTAGTAGATATATATATAAGGATGTTATTCGAGCTCGGCGTATACTTTTATCGATCGAATTTGGATGTCTTAACGGTTCTTCCTAGCCTTAACCAGTATTTTTGCAATTTTTGTATGCTTAATTAGATTAGTACCCATGTCGCATATATGAGAGTTAGGCTGTGTTCATGTGAGTGAATCATGATATGACGAACAATTTCATCAAGTGTGATGAATCAGTTATCAAACAATGCCAAGGAGGTTGTTAGGAACATCCATGATATTTTTAGCTGGGCTGTAAGATGAAATGTTTCTTCTTCCAGTTGCATTGTTGTATTTAATTTTTACAGACAGTGATTGAGGATATGTCTAAACACGACGTTCCTTAATGTTCCTAGTACAGTGCATGGTTTTCAAAACCTGTTAAATGCGTAGATTTCATGATTTTTTGTGGCAAACTTTTTTGCTTCAAAGTGATTCAGCAACAATAGTAGACAATGCAGCTAGAATCTTCATTCAAATCGGACAGAGTTTCCATTCAAGTTAGTGTGCAAAATTTTATAGGTTGTTTTGTAGGAAGAATCTCTTTTGCAGCTGAAGGAGTTTCAAGTTTTGCAAAAAAGGTAAACGGATCTTTGATGAGTTTTTGGACTGGATCGTGATATTCATACCCTTATTAAAACTTTTACTACCAGACGGGGT